>RJWH01005086.1:0-85873 GCA_004363575.1 Solenodon paradoxus | reverse complement strand
GGTGCGCGTCCTGGGGGGTGGGTACCGGGCAACACGCAAGGCGCATACGCGCGTTCTCTCATTGGATCCTCACGAGAGCGGTGCCCCTACCCGCCCCCGAGGGTCTCTTCTTAACTCCGGCTTTCAGACAGGAAACTGAAGTTTAAAGAGCTGGTGCACTTCCCTAAGTCACAGAGTTAGTTAACAAGTGACAACGCTGTGACTGACACCCAGGCCTCCCTGACCCCAAGGCTCAGGTTCTTCGGCCTCCTGGCCGCCACAGCCTCTGCCCCTTCTGGGAATCCCATGGAGCCAATGGCTTTACCAGGCTCCATATGGAATATGGTTTGGAAATCGAATAGGTTTGCCCACAAGTTCTTTCAAGATTATGATTTGAGTCGCTGGTTTATCATTACAAAAACAGCTAGCAGCTGTTGCCTTGCTTTGGTTAAAAAAACAAACAAGCAAACCTAAAATACCTTCTAGAAAGTCACATTGCTGCGCTATGGTCATTTCCTACCGAAGTTTCATTTTAACATCCAGTTTACTGAGATGAGCAGACACCTACAAACCTGTTGAAGAGACAGCCCCTGGGAGCGTAATTCAGCAGCGCCGTGTCCTGAGTGTTTGCCGGGCGCTAAGCAGCACTCGGCAATTCACAGAACATCAAAGATTAACACTCACACAGCTCAGCACTGGAAACACACACATCAGGTGAGGAGCCTTGTGCATCTCTCCGCTGCAGTCTGAAGTGGGAGAGGAACAAACAAGTGGACCATTCAGGGCAGTAGAAGGGCATTGCCCCCGGTCGGGCACAGAAAGTTTTTACAGGAGGCGACATTTGTCAAACCACCTGGGGACAGAACCTGAGGGTCATGAAGGTTAAGCAATTCTGCTAGGAAGTGGGCTGAGCCCAGGTTCACCTCACCTCAAAACCATGTTCTGACCGTCACTTGCTGTGGCCTCACTGAAAAACACCCTCATTAAAGTGTCTGCGACAGGATTGCCTTTATCTCACAGGAGGAAAATTAAATAAAAAGCCACACCAAGTAGAGAGGAATCAACTTCCATATTTTCAGTAACATCACGTTGATGTGTTTTTTATTTGCTTAGTACGTAACAGTCATCAAAGCATTTTCACATTCATATTCTCATTTTAGGCCTAGTATACATTTATTTATAGTTTTGCATGTCAGAAAACTAGGGCCCAGAAAAGGAAGTGGCTCAGCTGGGGTTCTTGAATGTTGAATTCCCAGTCATCTCTGCAGCATAGGACATTAGCCAACTGATAGCCTTACTCCTAAAATCAGTGAGCAGCAATGGCAGAATTAGAATCTGTGGTGAGTTCTCCCTAATCAAAATTTTTATTTGGATTTGTTTATGGATGTATTTCATTTGAAATGTTTCTTGGTAGAAGGATGCCAGCCAATGATAACAGACTTTGTTACTAAGGGATGAAGAAATGAGAAGCAAGAGTGATGTCAGCAAGATGGTGGACCAGGACACTCCAGCCTGTGCCCCCTGCAAAGAACAACAACTAGACATCCATAAACAAAAGCAGCTCTGGGAGAGCCCTGGAGCCCACTGAAGAAACTTCACCAAAGAAGTCAAACAAAAAAACTTGAGAACAATCACGCAAAAGGGAAGGAGAACAGCTCCAACTTGCCTCCATCTCTAAGCCAGCACCGCTCAATGTCAAGAGACAACTCTCTAGCTAGAGTCCCCTCTAATCCCTGAGCAAGGAGGAGCAGATGAGCAGCCAGTGTCCCCAGCCTTTCAGCACACCACAGAAAGGATCTGTTGGGTTTCGCACCCACTAGAGCTTAGCAAAGCTGAAATGTACAGAGCAAACTAAGAACAAGTAGCAAAATCAGGGGCTACCAGTATGAGCCATGCAGTGGGAGCATCTGTGATCTCAGTGATGTGCTCCAGAGGTGACTCCAGTGCTTTTGCCACTGCACAGACCGCTGGCAGCATAGCTGCCGTCGGCAGCACTGATTTCACCAGCTTTCGCCCACTGGCACTGACATTTGCTGACGGCAGCCCCTGGCACCTTCCTAGTCGGTTGCCAGAGTACAGGCTATGCAGGAAGTCAGCCTGTAGCTGCACAAGCACGAGACACCAGGCCAGCTACCCACAAAGCCCCACCACTGTGAACACTAGCCCTTCCAGCTGCCCACCTACATGGCCCTGCTCAGCTCCTCTAACTGGATGCTACTGCTGTGCACAAAATCCAAGGGAGACTGGAGTTGCGGGAGAACACACCAGAGTCAGGGCCACCACAGCGGCTTGCGAGCACGATCAGGTTCCGCCTTCTCTCTCTGGCCTGCACTCTGTGCTCACCTGCAGTTAGCCCCTCCAACCATGCAGCCACACACTCCAGAATAAGCCCCTCACTGGTCTCTACTATTGTGTTTCCATGGCAAAGCTCCTGCAGCTGCCAGTATATGCAGAGTTGGTCCCAGCTCTTGCTGTCTTCGTTGGCCCATCAACACATGGTGTTTGCAGTTGGATCCTGTTATTTCACAGGCACCAGCAGCCAAGCATGTGACTGCCACTGGCTCTGGCCACTACTGTTACTTGTCCTAGTGCCTAGCCTGGAACTGGAGGTGTTGCCAAGAAATCCAATGATCTCTACAGTATCTGAAGATCCTCTACAGCATTTGCCAAAGACCACAAATCCTTGATATTGTGGCTTGAATCAATGAGTCACCATGCTCCCCTAGACCCAGAGTCACAGCATATTAAAGCATCCCTCCACTCACAGCTGAAGTTCTTTCCTTACAGAAGTCAGTTCATGAAGTCTGGCAGAGGTGACTGCTTTGCCAAGTGCAGAAATATCTATGCAAGACTGCAGGGATCACGAAGAAACAGGGAAACACGACTCCACCAAGGAATACAGTAAATCTCTAGTAACTCGCTCTAAAGAAATGCAGATTCAGGATTTGCCCAACAAAGAATTCAAAATAATTGTTCTAAAGATGCCCAGAGAGCTATAAGAGAATATAAACACTTAATGTTATCAAGAAAGCAATAAAGAATAAAATGATAAACTCAACAAAGAGGAAGAAAACATAAAAAAGAAACAAACAGAAATTTTAGACATGAAAAATACAATGACTGAAGAATTCAGTAGAGAATTTCAATAGCAAACTAAACCAAGCAGAAGAAAGAATCACTGAGCTCAAAGACAGATCACATGAAATTATCCAGCCAGAGGAGCAAAGAGAAAGGAATGAAGAAATCCCTAAGGACCTATGGAATACCGTTAAGAAAAACAATCTTTGATCATTAGAGAAGCATAAGGAGAAAAGAGGGAGAAACGGGTGTAGAAAGTTTATTTAAAGAATTAATGGGCAAACCCGGTGAAGCAGTTGTTTGGCCCACTGCCTCCAGTCAACAGTGCAGTTCACATACATCCCAAGGACCTGGGTTCCCGTCCCAGGGCTAGGGGGAACAACCCAGATGAATAACTAAATAAAAATTAGCTTCCTTCTCTTCCTGACTGTCTACGTACTTGCCTTCACTCCTGCTTGTACCTTTCTTTAAAAAAAAAAAAAAAAAAAAAAAAAACCCGGCTGACAACCTGTCAAATCCGGGGAGAAAACTGAGCATCCAGGTTTATTAAACTAATAGGTCACCCAAAATTTTAACCCCAAATGATCTTATTTAAGATAAGTTATACTAAAACTTAACTGCCAGGAATGAAGGCAAGAGCTTTCCAAACAAACAAAGCTGAGAGTTAATCATCAGGAGACCTCCTTACAAGAAATGCTGAAAGGCATTCCTCAAGTTGAAACTAAAGGACACACTCTGGTAAAATGGAAACATGGAAATAAGCAACCCAGTGGTAAAAGCAAGTTCAAATTTAATATATACTGCAATAGGGTGGAGAGTTCACCACTTAGCACTAGTATAAAGGCTGAAGGATAAATATATTAACAATAGCTACAACTATGATAATGTTAATAAATTCACACTATAGTAATATGAAAGGTATGACCAAAACATAAAATATGTTCATGAAGGGGACTAAACAGGTAGAGCTTTTGTATGTGATCAAAGTTACTAACTTAAAATAAACTGTTGTATTTGTGATGTTTCAGGTAAACCACAAAACAAAAACCTCTAGCAAAGACACATCCAATGCCATCACTGAAAACCATCAATTCACAAAGGAAAATAGGGAGAGGAAGAAAGAAACTACAAAACAGGTAGAAAACAAGTAGCAAAACAGATCTGTCTTACCTATAATTACTTTAAATATAAATGAATTCTCTATCAAAAATATAGACTAGTTGGATGGATTTAAAAAACAATATACAAGGCCCAACTATATGCTATTTATAAGATATTCACCTGATTTCATAGACATATAGAGACTAAAAGTAAAGGGACAGAAAAAGATAGTACACATAAATGGAAACCAAAAGAAATCAGGGATAACTATATCTACATCAGATAAAATACACTTTCAGTAAAAGACTAACAAGAGGAATGCAAGATTATTAAATAATGGGGGGTCACTAATCAAGAAGATATAACAACTATAAATATATGTGCACCCATCAGCAGTAATATTTACTAATATATAAAGTAAATACTAATATATATGGAGGAAAGAATAGACAAAATTATAGGAAAAGTGGAAGAGAGAGAAGAAGAAAAGTGGAGGTACTATGTTCCCTGGCTTCAAACTGTACTACAAAATTACAGTAATCAAAACAGAATGGTACAGGAATGAAAATGGACAAAGAGTTAAATGGAACAGAATTCAGAAATACCCACAAAATAAAGATGCCAGAAATATCAGAAATCAACCTTAACATATATATGAAGAGCCAATTTACAAAAAAAGGAGCCAAGAGTACACAAGAAAATCTTTTCAATGAATAGTTTGGTTAAAAACTGAACAGTCACATGCAAAATAAGGAAACGTCACATAAAAATTTATTTAAAATGGATTGAAGACTTGATGACACGATTTGAAACCATAAAATACTTAGAAGAAATCCCAGGCAATAAGCCTACTGACATTGGACTTTGAGATATCCTTAGGGATTCAAGCCCCACAGCAAGAAAAACAAAAGCCACAACAAACAAATTGAACTACAGCAAACTAAAAAGCTCTATGCGGTAAAGGATATTAGCACAAAAATGAAAAGGCAACTACTGATGGGGAGAAGCTATTTCCAACTCACACATTTAACAAGGGATTAGTATTCAAAATGTATAAAGAACTCATACAACTAAACAGAAAGAGAAATAAAAATATCATGTGATTCCACCCATATATGGAATATAAAGAAAGCAAATTAATGAATAAAACAAACCCTTAGATTCTGACAACAGAAAGGTAATTAGCAAAAAAGAAGGGGTGTGGGGTGAGAAGAATGGGTAGAAGAGTCCAGCTAGATGGTAGTAAATGGTATAACAAGACCTTTGGTTGTGACCACGGTATAGTGTACACATCTTTTGAGGTGTGAAACAGTACTCCTGAAACACAGGGTTGTAAACCAGGGTTTTCCTCAACTAAAATTGTGTTTGTGTGTTCCAGACAGAAAATCTATACAAAAACATTGGACTTAAACAAATGGACCTAACAGAGACATAGAGAACACTCAATCTCAGATGAGCAGACTAAACATTCTTTTCAAGATACATGGAATGTTCTACAGGATGGGTCATGTTAGGTCACAAAACAAGTATCAATAAATTAAAAAATATGAAATTATACCAAGTATCTTTTCTGAACACAATGGTATAAAACTAGAAATTGGTAACAGAAGGAAAATTCACAGAAATGTGGAAATCAAGTAAACATACTCTTGAACAATAGCCCAGTGAGTAAATCAAGAAGGAAATTTAAAAATGTCTTGGAAAAGCTTAAAATACAACATACCAAAACATGTGGGATGACATAAAAGAAATTCTAGGAAGAAAGGGTATAGTGATAAACACCTACATTAAGAAAAAGAATGACCTCTGGCATACCTTTGTGCTTCGATTACAGAGACAACAGAGACAACAGAGATGGGGGGGGGGGGGGGGGGGGGGTGCACGCCATGTAAAGCCCAGGGGCCTAGAGAGGAAATATATCTAAACAAATAAATATGAGTGTTTTTTTCCTCTTCTCCCTTCCCTTCCTCTTAAAAAAGAAATACAAAGAAAAAAGATTTCAAATAAATAATCTAACTTTAGACCTTAAGGAACTAGAAAAACAAGAACTAGCACAAAGAGATAACAAATAACAATGGAGAAATAAATGAAATATATTACAGAAAAACAACTGGAAAAGATTAGCAAAACTAAGAGCTGTTTTTTAAAACAAAACTGACAAAACTTTAGTAGACTTGCCAAGAAAAATAAGGGAGAAGGACCCAGATAAATCATAAATTAAAAAGGAGATATCAAAAGAACTTTAAAAATACAAAGAACCATAAAAGATCATTATAAACAATTACATGCCAACAAATTGGGTAACTAGAAGAAATTGATAAATTCCCAGAAACAACAACCTATCAACAGACTGAAAACAACTAAAGATATTAAATCAGTAATCAAAAATCCCACCAACCCCACCACCACCACCCCAGGACTTCAGGGTAAATAATCCCAAATATTTAAATAAAATTAACCCCAATTCAGCCAAACGCTTTCAAAAATTGAAGAGGTGGTAGCACTTCCAACTCATCTTATAAGGTCAGCACTATTCTGATACCAAAGTCAGATGAGGATACAAGAAAGTCGCTGATCAATAATCCTGATCAGCACAGACGGAAAAAACTCAACAAAATATTAGCAAATCAAATCTAATAGCATAATAAAAGAATCACATACCAAAATCAAGTGGACTGTATCTCTGGGATGCAAAGATACTTCAACATATGCAAATCAATAAATGTAATACAGCATAATATAATGAAAGACAAAAATCATCTCAGTATAGGCACAAAAAATTTAATAAAATTCAACACTTTTAACCCCCCAATATAGAAGGACCATACCTCAGCAGGATAAAGGTTATGTGTAAAAACCTACAGTTAATATCACTGTGAAAGGTAGAAAGCTTTCTCTCTGAGAGTTGGAAGACGACAGGGATGCCCACTTCTATTCAATACAATACTCCTATTCAATACAATACTCCTAGTCAATACTGGAACCATATAAAACAATTAGCTAAGAAAAAGAAATAAAAGGTATCCACATCAGAAACAAATAAGTAAAACTGTCTCTGTTGAAGTCACAACCTTGCATATGAAAAATCCTAAACACTCCAATAAAAAATTGCTAGACCTAATAAACAAATTCAGTTAAAGTTTCAGAATACAAAACTGGCAAGTACTGCCAGAGGGGAAAGTGGTAGGAAGTAGGTGAAATGACTGAAATGGATCAAGAGGTATAAATTTTGAGATATAAGGTAAACGTCATGAGGATATAATATACAGCATGGGGATTATAGTCAATTAATATATTTTTGAATTTCATTTAAGATAGGGATGATGGCTACACAGCAAAGAGTTTAATGCCCTAAAGTATACCAATCAAAGATAGTTAAATAGCAAATTTTATACTCTATATTGTATCACAATAAAAAGTCAGCGTGCAAAAATTAGTTGCATGTTTATACACTAACAACGAACTAGAAAGAAATAAAGAATCTCATTTACAATAGCAACGGAAAAATCAAATAATTATGAATAAATTTAAACATGAATGAAAGACCTATATTCTGAAAACTGTAAGACATTGATGGAAGAAACTGAAGATTCAAATAAATGAAAAGATATCTTATGTTCATGAATCAAGTTAATACTATTTAAATGTTCATAATATATAAAACCATGCACAGATTTACTGTAATCTCTATTAAAATTCCAATGGCATTTTTCAAAGAAACCAGAAAAACAATCCTAAAATTTGTACTGGAACCACAAAAGGCCCCGAATAGCCAAAGCAATCTTAAGAAAGAACAAACTGGAGGGATGGTACATCCTGATTTCAAACTGTATCATAAAACTATAGAAATCAAAATAGTCTGGTATTGGCACAAAATAGATTAATAAAACAATGGAACAGAATCAAGATCCAAGAAATAAATCCTTGTGGTCAACTAATATTTGACAAGGGAGCAAAGAACACTTAATGGGAAAATAGAGTACTTCAATAAATAGGGTAGGGGAAACTAGGCCTCCCCATGCAAAAGAATGAAACTGGACCCCTAATTATACGACTCGTGAAAATGGATCAAGTATAAATTAAGTGGGAAAGGATTTAAATATAACATTTGAAACAATAAATATCCTAGTAGAAAACATAGGGAAAAGATCCTCGACATAAGCCTTGGTAACAATTTATAGATATACCAAAAGCACAAACATCAAAATCAAAATTCAACAAATGGTTCTACATAAAATAAGTTTCTACATAGCAAGAGAAACAACAAAACAAAAGGACAACCAATGGAATGGGAGAAATATTTTCAAATCATACAGCTGATAAGAGGTTAATATTCATTCAAAACATATAAGCAACTCAAATAACTCTATAGTAGGGGGAAAATCTGATTTAAAAATAGGAGAGGATTTGCATAGATGTTTTTCCAGTCAAGGACAACAAATGCATACAAGGTCCTCAACTAAACAGCACTAAACATTAGGGAAGTGCAAATAAAAACCACAATGAGACAGAACAACTATTATCAAAAAGATAAGAGAGAACAAATGCTGGTACGGAGGTGGATAAAAGGGAACCCTGGTACATCGCTGGTGGGAATGTAAATTGGTAAACTCACTATGGAAAGCTCAAAAGATTAAGAATACAACTACCTTATGATTCAGCAATCCCACTTCTGGGTATTTAATCTGAAGATGAAATCACTCTCTCAAATAAATATCTGCCTTCCTATATTCACAGAAGCATTTTCACAACAGCCACAAGAAAATGTGCTATGCATATACAATGGGAAAAGAGGCAGTCATAAACAGAAGGGAATCCTGCCATTTACAAAGGGAAAAATGAAATGTCAGAAAGAGAAAGACACTGTATGGGCTCACATAGGAGGGGAATCCTGAAACACCAACGGCACAGAAACAAGAGTACAGCGATGGCTGCCAGGTGCTGGGGGAAATGACAAAAACCTCCAGTTATCAGATGAGTAAGTTTAGGCATGTAATGTAGCGCACGGAGATCACAGTTAACAATCTATACTGCATATCTGCAAGTTGCTATGAGAGTAGAGCTTTGATGATCACACCACCAACACAACAAAACAGTAATTATGTGAGGTGAAAGATGTGTTAACTGACCTTATTGGTAAAGCATTTCACAATATAGAAGTGAATCAATAATCGCACATTGTACACCTTAAATGAACACAATGGTACATGCCAATTATATTTCACTAAGGCTGGGGGAAACATAAAACAATCAAGTGACGACATGTACTGCTGCCCCCGATAAGCACTTTCAACTTTCAATAGATCAGAATACTATGAAAGACAAGAAATGCACTTCAGTAGTATTTTCACCTTTCTTTTAGCCTAGGTTTTGTGTTAACAAATGATACACTCCTCCCACACATAATGGAAAACTTTGATGATGATCATGACTAAAACACTGAGTGTTTATAACGTGCCAGCATTATTCTAAAGGATTTTCACATGCGAAATCACTCAGTCCTAACAGCCAAGCTGTAAGATGGGTGCGACAATTATTCCCATTTCACAAATGAAGAAACTGAGAAGAGAGCAGCAAAACACCTTTGTGTTTAAGGTCACGAAGTCAGTGAAGTGTCATAGCTGGAATCCAAAGACAGCCCACCTGACTCCAGTACTCAAGTTCTTCAAAAGCATGCTAGATGCAAGATGACTGCATACTGGTGGTATCTAGGACTGGTCCAGTGATGAAGACCAGTCACTCTAGCTGTACAGCCCTTTAAAAGTCCATTACACTGGTGGTAAAGGCAAGCCATTTGTAAGTGGGACTTCATGATCGAAACAGACAGAAATCAGCACACAATCTGGTGGTGTTTCTCTAATACCAGAAGTAGGAACAAGAACAGTCAGTTCAACAGCATCCTCACGCAGAATGCCACAGCCCTCGTGGAAAGAAGGGAATGGGGAGAACAATCATAAAAGCATTCAGTGAAGGATTTAGCAAGGAGATGCTTCCTATTCCCTTTGTCACATACAGAGTTCTTCCCTGATGACAAAGAGAGTGTCTTTCTCCATCAGGCATTTAAGAAGTATCAGGAGTTGTCAAGGCAGACATGCCAGCTCGCCGGATGGTGCCTCCAACTGAAGAACGCCATCTGTTTTGTTAAGGTTGACAGTCTGAAAATTCTGGTTGAACTCCAGATCTCCTCGTTGTGAAGGGCTTGGTAACTTAGTCCATTACCTTCTGTTTACTGAGTCACAGAGCAGATTCTATCTCCCTCCAGAGCACTGCGACAGCCGGGCCATGCTGTAAGCTGTCTTTGTCTTACTCCGTATTAGCTAATGGACTTGATGGCTCTCCCATTCGAATCAGGGACGTGCAATCACAGAACTGCTGTTGCTTCAAATACGTGGCCAGCTCTGCCATTTGGGCTCAAGAACACAAATCCCTTACTCGTTGCCACTGGGGCTGTTCTAATAAGCGCCTGCTCTACAAGCACGGGGGACACTAACAACGAAGCACTTACTTCACTTTTTAATTGCTCTTGGAAACATTTTAAATGGCACCAATGCAATTCTTACTAGTAAATGAGAGCATCCACTTCCCAGAGTAACTTAACTCTTCAACAGGAAGGCAAGAAAAAGGACCACTTCTTAAAGCCCTTTGAAAACTGAGAGCCTGTATTCAGGAGCTAACAAAGCTGTTTGAAAGTCAAGTGGGGACAGGCTGAGTCAGCAATACCAACTAAAAGTTGCATTCCAGCTTTAATCTAATTCAACAAATGCATTTTCTGCTGTGTCAGAGAGTGCCTTAAGAAGAATTTCTGGAACAACATGTTGAAAATGGTCCTCAATGAAAGCTACTTTTTGAAGACACCATGAAATTGCTAATGATGCCAGAGAGCATCTCAAACACGTGAGTGTGGACTTCACGCTGCAGAGGGGCGCTCAGGTGGCGGCCGCACGCAGCCCTGCACGCAGGTGGCACGTGGGTTCGGGCGCAGGGCCAGCGTGCAGGGCGGGTGAGTGTATCAACGAAAAAAGCTGTAGGGAAAGAAAAATGCTTAATTTCCTCTTTTTTTTTCCAGTTACAATGTCAAATGTCCTCGTTATTTAAAAATGCTCCGGCTCTATCTCTTTCCTAACAATCAAGACTCTCTTTAGGAAGGCAGTGTGGCGCAGCCTAAGGAACACTGACTTCAGACTCAGGTCTGGGCTCCAACCCCAGCTCTGCCATGCTTTTGCTCTGGGACTTTGACAACATAACCTCTCTTTTTCACTTCTGAATGGGAATAATAGGCCCCGTCTTTCCCAATGTTTTAATGAAATAATGAAACTCTGCTGAGGAAGCTATGCCAAGTCTAGTGCTGGCACTATGGAGGCAGCCTGTAATTGTCACCCCTTCTATTATTATTGTAACTTCTGTGCTACTTCAAAGGTGTGCTGCAGAGATCACAGGGGCCTTTTCATGTGTTCGCGATGAAACCTGTTATTTGAGTACCCAAAAAGTGAACCTAGCATCAGTTTCCCAAGGCTAGATGTTAAAGGCAGAGAACAGACTGTTAAGTTCATGTACTTAAAAGAAGAAACAGTGTGATAGCCCAGTGATTTTCTTGTACAAAAGTAATAAATATTAGGGTTCCTTGAATCTGCACAAAGGGTTTTAATCATGCTTTGTAAACTTCTTGGATAAAGATCCAAAAAGGTTAATGTATTATTTAGTTAGCGTGCTAATCAGACTGTCTCAGCTAGCTATAGAGCAAAGAACTAGGAAAAAAAGAAGAAAAAAATCTGTTCAATTCAGTATTCATACTGACTGTAAGGAGTAAAATTAAAATGGTATCGTAAAACCTAATTACCACCTGCTGGTTTAACTATTTCTCAAGCTGATATGTTTGGTTCATTTAAAAGGCTTTAGGAGTTAAGTTTCAGCTTCCATATACATTGTCTTTTCATGGAAAAATCTCATAATTTTGAGAGAATTTTAGAGATCAATTACATTTATGAGATTGCGAAAGTCTAATACAAAAAATTTAGAAACTGCCACCGCCCCCCAGAATCACTCTCCCTGGGATGTAGGGTCAAGGGCAGCAGGAGTGACACCTGGACTTAAAAGTCCAAGCTACAGTGGGTGAATCCCGTACACATGAAAGAGTTAAGTAACTGTAAACTGCAGCCTCCAGGTCTCAGCTCCTCTCTGTGCTTGGCTCTCACACCCTTCATTCATGCAAGAGAGAAACATGGTGGGCCTGCTGTGGACAAAGCACCAGCCTCAGGCGAAAAGGCTACAAAAAAGCTGAGATACATCGCCTGCCCATTCTTGGCATTTAGATCCTAGTTGGTAAATAATTATCAACAAGTAAGTGCTGCATACAAAATGTGAGCGGAACACAGATGAACACTTAAATCTCCTGGAGGAGCTTAAAGAAGCTTAAGAGTAATATGACATTTGACTGAAGTATGAACAAATGAGTATGACTTCACAGACTTGACAGAGAAAGATATTCAGAAGAAATGGCACAAGAAAAGTCATGGAGGATTAAAAGAGCTCAGACTTTGGAGGACAGTGAGTGAGAGGCGTGAGAATGATAGAAAATGACGTTAGTAAAATAAATTCAAACAGGAGCTTCAGAGAAGAGTTTTCTGATGTCCCCCCCTCCAAACACGTACACATATTAAAACTGCAACCACGTAATGCTTTCTGAAATCACCAAGTACTTTTCCTTAAAGCATTTAAAATACCTCTTTGTCTATTAAACAGCCAGTGTTATCGTTTCTGGCACATTGTAGGTGCTCAATAAAAATAACTTTGAATGTCTAAGGTTGTAGAGAAACATGTATGCCAGGTCAAGGGTTTTGGCGCTTATCCTAAAGGCAGTGGGCAACCACTTCAGGGTTTAAAGTACAGACATTACATGATAAGACTGAGGGGCTGGCATTTGGGAGGGTTACCATGGAAGCAAATGAACTGAAGGAAGAGCTGGGAGACAGCACAGAGGAAGGTACTGCAATAACCCAGGCAAGAGTGATGGGGTGTTGAGAAAAGAGTCCTGCAAATACACTGGAACTTGCTTGAAGGGACAGAATTCTCAGAACTTTTTACCCACTATGTCTTGTCTCTGAGAGAAGAAGGCAGGGATCTTAGGATAACTGAACGTGTTAGGTCGGGCACTCGATTGTGCTGCCATCCTCAGAAGCAGAGAGTATCCAACTTGAAGTCACAGACCTGAAGAGAGACCTATTTGGAGCCGATGGAGACGTCCGGAAGCGCATGGATAGGTATCTTGTTGGGAAGCCGGGACCAGGTTTGGGGAGTTGGTAAATAGCGGTGCAAGCCATGGGCACAGATGGGAGCAAGAAAGGCATGCTAATTCTATTCTACTCTGCTCCCAGAGTACAACTGCTTTTCCAAGAAATCTTTAGGGTATAGTACACAGCTGGAGAGGCCACAAGCACAGAGCTCAACAAACTTTCACAAGATGAGCCATGAAGCTATCATTCAGATGAGGAAGCAGTCCATTACCAGAACCCTGCAATGTTTCTGCTGCTGCTGTTGCTGTCCTTGTCTGTCTGTCTGCCTGTCTTTTACCACCATCAAAGGCATTTCCTGTCACAATCATGCTGGGATTTACAGACCTGGAATCTTCACTTCCCATAGCAAATCATCTTTAAATAGAGCTCCCAACCACAGAGGACCACAGAAGCGATCTCAGTGCTCGCTTATTAGGTCATCTCCAAACATCTCTCTGAGACCTGATTCTGATGCTTGACATTTTTACTGTTATTTTGATTTTGTCAAAAATAATGGTCAAAAGTAAATTCCTCCAAAGTCACCTCTCAAAACAGATGAATTCCTTAAGGAATGGACATGAGACTAAAAGCTGAGACAAATGATTCTAGGAGACCTCAAAGCTCATTGAAGTCACGTGGCATGGGTCCAGTGTGCAGTATCCAGCACAGATGGCAGGACCCAGGGTCACATCTGCACCCATCAATGCTGGCAAAGCAAAGGGTTACACAGGAGATGCTACAGATGGAAGGACTTAGGGACAGGCAGGTGTGGGAGGTGCCAGTGCCAGGAGCCAGAGATTAACATCGTCAGAGGCCAACCCGCTTGCTGCAGGAAGCCAGGCAGCAGCGCTCACGGTGAAGAGCTGGAGAAGAGGGGATACGGTAGGGTGTGTGCCAACGTGGTGGTAGCCTGGCAGAGAGTACCCACCTAAGTCCGAGAAAACAAAGTTGGGTACAGAAATCAAATCGCTCCAAAGTGATCACTCAACTGCTGTTTTCTGAAGGCCCAACAGAAGTGTTATCAATGCTCAGGCCCGGGCTGCCTAATGGGAAATGCCCCCATGGGGGCTCTTGACTCATAAACCTATTCAGCCTCACATGTTCAAAATCATTTGTGTAAAGAAGAAAAAACCTCCAAGCACTAATTAGAAAGATAGAGCTGTTGTGTTTTCCTCCTGATCACCTTATCTTCTTTATTCAGTTCTTGAAGACTCAGCTATTAAAAGAAATTAAGTAATTCATCAAGCCCATTTCAATTACCTGCTGCTGATAACATCAGATTACAATTAGCATCTACAAATGAACCAAGTGCCAACTGCCAAGCTGAAACATAAGCTAATTTACTGCTAGACTCTGCCTGCTGGAGACATGACTCTGGAACCTGGCAGCGGCATCCACTTTATTATTCCAACAACAGTTTTGCAGCCTTCTCTTGAAACAATCCTGACCGAGCACAGCTCTGACCAAGATTTACTGTCCCTGCTGCCTCTATTCACATGTTTGCAGACGTGCTGCATCTGTAAGCAAATCCAGCTCCTTTCAAATAGCGATGTCTAGACAAGCGGGGTGACAAATCCTGACCTGAAGGAGAGTAAATATTATTAATATTTATTAGGCGCTGATAGGTGTGGGGCACAACACAGGATGTGCATGTCATAACCTTAATGAGGGTCTGAATCATTTTCTATGTGTCCTCTGATGCTTAATCAGAAAAAGCGCCTATTTTGGTTAATGCTCTCCATTCTCACTACTTTCAAACAGAGAAAGAACATTCTTGTTACTTTCTTCTAGTTATCTAGAAAAATCTGTTTCAGACTCTGGACACCTTTTTTTTTTTTGTATTTATATTCTCCCTTAGCAGGAACTGCTTTAGACAGGTCTCTGTGGCCTGCAGGAAAAGAGAACATACAGAACTGTGTCAGCCCTTGCCTTTGTTGCTTATAAAGGCAGGAATCGGGGTCATTACCTTTGCTTTTATGCCTACATACAGCTTTGCAAGGAGGGTTAAATGAAACAATGAATGTAGCATGTCTAAGCTCAGTGGAAGAAATACGTAGACAATAGCTTCTTTAAGAGAAAAAGGGGCTGCCACATCCTACTGCTGCCTCTATTACTCTAGGATGATAGCTGTCTTACACCTGGGCTCAGGCAAGGCCCACTCACTGCTTTACAGAAGCCCAGGCTACTAGAAGAACTTCTCTTCCCTAGCTCCCTGTGCACGGGCTGTAGGGATGGTGAGGGAGCATCTCTGGCATGGAGCCCTAGGCTCAGGAGTCTTCCCACGGCTCTTACTAGCTCCACTGTTTATTGGGAATGTTCTCTCATGGAAGCATCTGTGGACATGGAATCAGAGCCTTGAAGTCTAGTTCTGACTTTGCCTCATGACTCTGGGTAGGTCAGAAATATCTGAATCTCTGGACCTTATTGTAAAATGGAGTTAACAGTTTACCTCCTAAGACAAACAAGCTCTATTGAGCACAAGTACTAAAAAACATAATTGTTATACTAAGAACTTCTACATGAGATCTCAGACCGATTTCTAGAGCAGCTACTTTGAATATGGTTCCTAAACCATACAGGAGATTTCTAAAGAAAAATACCCAAATGGTGTAAATTAATTAACACCTACAATTACTGTAAACATTTTACCTATAAATCTAGGCCTTTCTCTAAAGAAAGTTCAGTCCATAAAAAATTGGGACATAATAAATAAATGATTGCTATATTATAGAATATTTTTTCCTACAAAATAAATTTACAATGAGATTCTTTGGCATACTGAATTTTATGTGTGTTCACAATACTGATTTAATTAACAAAATCTACTTAGGAATAACATAATTAAGGTATAATCTATGTGTATATTATGTAGATAATATGGAATATTGTTCCATCCTTCCTTGGGAATTCAATATTGTCTGATTCAGATTGTCAAAACTGAATTTTTAAATATGAATTTTAAAAAAGCTATTTAGGGTATATTTCTTAAATACGAGAATTAAAATAACTGAGACTCGTGATTTCTAGAGACCACTAGCATAGCACCGTAAATAAGAGGAATGACATATACCCACTATAATTGCTACTAAACTTTTATTCCAACAATTTACTCCCAGGATGGTTTGAAAACACAGGAAAAAATAGGCCAAGCATCATTTTGAGATCTTAATGAGTTTTTTACGCTATAGGTCTCTTGAAACTAAAAGGGGCAAGTTTTTTAAACCAACCCATGTCCTGGTTTTCTCATATATAATATTAATACCCAGAACCTCACAGGCTAGACTAGTGTAAAAATGAATATAAATATGTGGCAGAGAATAGGTCTCAATCTATGCTTCTTGAAAGGAAAAGCATAAACTCCATGGAAGTGAGCATGTCAGTTTTATTCATTAAATAATAGTATGTGCCTATCACATTACTAATGTTCAATAAATATTTGCTGAGCTAATGAATAAAAGATTAAGTGAACAAATGAAGTCATGGACAGTAGTTCCATTTTCCTTTCTTTTCCAGATAAGCGACTTTTTAGATTAAAAAGTCTTTTTGACTGGGTTAGTAGGCATCTGAACCTGAGCTCTGGGGGAAGTGAGTCCTCCATCTCTGCTATCTGACCCACTACGGAAAAGAGCTCTGACTCTGGTGTACGTGGGAAGTGGCTCTCGGAATATACTCAGCTTTGTGTGTACTGAACGGGCACAGTGAAAGCTAAATGTCACTGTCATCTAGAAAGAAAGAAAAAGGGAGGGGCAGGAATGAAAGAAAAAGAAAAAGGACCATCTTTATAATTATCTCTTTCCACTTTCTTAATTGCAGTTAATCTCAAAGAAGAGAAGTTTGCTGGGCTGCCAGCAGAAGTTTTGTGATGATCAGAGTGAGAGCAATTTACCTGAGGTGAACTCCACTGACCTACTCTGCAGCCCAACTAGGCTTGACTCCAATCTGAACTGGAACCATAATGAAAAACACAGAAGCTAGAGCAATACTGTCATGCAACTAGAGTTGTTCTGAGCATAAAAGAAAAGGTGAGCATTTTCCAAGCCAAAATTCACATGAACATTATATTTAGAAGACACACATGCTTAGAAAACAGCTAGGGTCGTCTCTGTGGTTCATAAGAAATTTTAAAGTCTAAATCATTCTACTTGTTTTATTTTTAAAACAAATATAAAGAAGATAACAAATATTAGTACATGCTGATCACCACAGAAGATTTCTTGTCATGTCTACCTTTTCTCCCTCCAGCCCCACCAGTTCTATTTACTTCTCCATAGACAGGCGCAGGAAGTTTCTAGCATCTAAAAACCTTCCTAGTGACTCAAGACCAGTTTTCCTGGCTTCTGTGATATAAATCATATACCTTCCACATACTAAACTTTCCTCTTTCAGGGCCCCTCCTGGATCCCTGTCCTCTCTCTCTAATCCTGCCTCAGTCTCCCTGCTTGGCTGTCACTAGGATTATGCCATCATATGCTTGTTTCTAGTTCTATTTGCTTTAGGTGAGAGACATATTAGGCATGTACAAAAATCAAACTTGATAACATGCTTCCCAAATCAATTGTTCCTCTAACTTTTTGTGTTCATTCTAAAGGCACTAGTATTTGTCCAATCATCTTGGTCTAAGCTTCAACTCATATGAATATAACCATATAAATATTTATTGACTACTTTGAAAGAGAAACTATAGTGCTATTGCAGAGAATGTTGCAAACTTCCATTGAGAATGTTGTTCTCAACTTTCGAGTAGAATGTTGTTAATACTTCCAATAAGACACACCCTGGTGGAGTGGTGGTTTGGTTGGCCACCTTTGGCCTGAGCAGTCCATATACATCCCAAGGATCCCGGTTCGCATCCCAGGACCAGGGGAACAGCAGTTGAACAACTAAATAAAATATAAGAAATGCTGCTTTCTCCTCTCTCTTCCTGCCTGCACCTTTCCTTAAAAAACTGAAATTCCAGTGAAACCATCTGGTCTTGGGCATTTGATTTGGGGGGGGAGATTTTTAATTAGTTATAATTTTCTTGCTTGTGATCCATCTGTTGAGGATTTCTATTTCTTCCCCATTTATTCTTTGAATGCTCTATGTTTTCAAGAATGTATCCATTTCTTCCAGGTTATCTAATTTGTTGCCATGCATGGAGGTTTACTGAGCATTCTGGAAGATTCCTTTGTATTTCTGCTGAATCAGTTGATTTCTCTTTTTTATTTAGGATCTTATTTGTCTTTTCTATCTCCTTTCCTTGTGAGACTGGCTAGTGATTTGTCTATTTTCTTTATCTTTCAAAAAATAAACCCCTGGTTTCAATGATTTTTTTGAATACTCTTTTTGATGTCTACTTCATTGATTTCAGTTCTAAGTTCTATAATTTCTTTCCTTCTACTAGGTTTTGGGTTCTTTTTCTCTTCTTTTTCTAGTTCCTTTAGGTGAAGGTTTAGGTTTTTATCTGTAGTTCTTATTGTCTCCTGAGGTGATTGTATCGCTATAAACTTCCCTCTTAACACTGCTTTTGCTATATCCCATATATACTCACAGGTCATGTCTTCGTTTTCACTAGACTCCAGATATTCTTTAACTTCACCTTTAATTTACTCTTTGACCCAACAGTGGCTCAATAACATTCTGTTCATTCTCCATTCCTTTGCAATTTTGATTCCCTTCTTTTGGTTGATCTCTACTTTGATGGCATTGTGATATGAATAAATTCTAGATATGATTTCAATCTTTGTAAATTTATTGAAACTTGACTTGTGTCCCAACATGTGATCTATCCTTGAGAATGTTCTACAGGCACTTGAAAAGAATGAGAAGTCTATTATTTGGGGATAAAATACTATAGGTGTCAACTTCATCTAATTTTTGTTTAATGCTATTGTTTATTAATTTTCTGTCTGACTGATCTTTTACTGTGAGTGGGGTTTTAAAGTCTCCTACTATTATTGTGCTACTGTCTCTATCTCCTTTTAGATCTGTCAATATTTGCTTAATATATTTGTTTATTCTACTAATTGTTCAAAGAAGATTACTACTACTTCTCAAATTAGTCCAAAAAAGGTAACCTTCCAAGTACATTTTATAATGCCAACATCACCCTGATTTCCAAATCAAAGATGTCACCAAAAAAGAAAATTACAGGTCCATATCCTTGATGAATATTGATGCAAAAATCGTCAATAAAATACTAGCAAACCAAATCCAACAATTCATTAAACAAATCATACACCATAATCAAGTGGGAGTCATTCCATGTATGCAAGAATAGTTTAATATGCATAAGTCAATAGATGTGATACACTATATAGCAACAAAAAGATAAGAACCACACAATCATCTCAACAGATGTAGAAAAAAAATTTGAAAAGATTCAGCACACTTTTATGTTAAAAACTCTCCAAACAATGGGTTTAAAGTACTTCAACATAATAAAAGCTAATTATGTCAAACCCAGTCAACATTACACTCAAATGGAGAAAAGCTGAAAGCATTTCCTCTAAGATCAGAAAGAAGGCAAGAATGTCCACTCACCATTATTACTAGCATAGTATTGGAAGCACTGGCTAATGCTACCAGACAAGAAACAGATATCCAGATTTGAAAGGAAGAAGTGAAACTATCACTATTTTCAGATGACGTGATAATATATAAAGAGAAAACCCCAAAGACTCCAGTAAAAAGCTTCTAGAAATAATGAACAATTATAGTAAAGTGGCAGGTTAAAAAAATCAATGCTCAAAAACCTGTTGCATTTTATATGCAAGTAATGAAAATGCAGAAAGAGAACTCAGGATAACAGTCACATTTACAACTAAACTTAACCAAAGAAGTGGGAGATGTAAACAATGAAAACTATAAGACATTTTTGAAAGAAATAGATACCAAGCAATGGAAAGGTATTCCAAACTCATGGATTGGAAGAATTAACATAGTTAAAATGGCTATATTACCTAAAGCAATATACAGATTTAACACTATTCCTATTAAAATTCCAAAGATATTCTTCACAGAAACAATGAAATTTATTTGACACTACAAGAGACCTAATATAACAAAATAATCCTGAGGAGTAAAAACAAAAATAGAGGTGCCATACTCTCTGACTTCGAACTCTACTACAAAGCGATAATAAAGTCTGCATGGTATTGGAATAAAAACAAGTGTATAGATCATTGGGAAAGATTTGAGAGCCCTAAAATAAACCTGTGTGTGTGTGTGTGTGTGTGTACACACAATCAATCTTCTACAAAGGAACTAAAGACTTACACTGGAGTAATAAATGATGCTGGGAAATTGGACAGTTATATGCAAAAGGTTGAAGCTAGATCACTACCTCATACCATACAAAAAATGAATTCAAAGTGGATCAGAGAGATGAGATCTGTAGATATGAGATCTGTAGAGATGAAATTTGTAGATATGAGATATGTAGAAGAAAACTCAGGTTAAACACTAAGGACACTGAACTAACAGATGTCTTTGGAAACTCAACTTCAATAGCAAGGGAAATAAAAACCAAAATAAACAAATGGGATTACATCAGACTAAAAAGCTTTTGCACAGTGAGAGAAACTCTCATAAAAATGAAAAGACATCCACTGAATGGGAGAAAATACTCGCACATTATACATCTAACAAGGGGTTAATAACCAATACATACACAAAGAACTCATTAAACTTAATAAAAAACTAACAATCCAATTTAAAAATGGGCAGAAGACCTTAATAAACACTTTCTAAAGAAAACATCCAGAGGGCAAACAGGCACTTGAGAAGATGTTTTACTTCTCTTATCATTAGGGAAATGCAAATGAAAACAACAATCAGCAACTTATACCAATGAGAATGGTTACTATCCAAAAGAATGGAAACAACGAATGCTGGAAAGGATGTAGAGAAAGGGGAACTCTTACACATTGTTGGTGGGAATGTAAGATGGTGCAACCTTCATGAAAAGCAGTTTGAGATGTCTCAAAAAATTGAGAATGGAAATCCCATGACCTCGTTATTCCTCTACTGGGTATATGCCCTAAAAACACAGCAACACTGATCTGCAGAGATACATGCAGCCTCGTATTTATTGCAGCATTTTTTACAATAGCCAAGAGCTGTAAACAACCTGACAGATGATGTGGTGTGTGTACACGCACGCACACACACACACGCACACACACACAGAATATTAAACAGCTATCAAAAAGGTTGAAATCCTGTCACTGGTGGCAATATGGATGGACCTAGGGGGAATGATGCTTAGTGAGCCAGAAGGAGAAAGACAGGTATTTCATATCACTCGCATGCCATGTAGAGACAGAAAACAAATGAAAGAACTAACTTGAATAAAAACAGACTTTAAAAAACTAAACAACAGACTTTTAGTAAAAAAAAATAAAGCAAATCAAAGGATGTGGGAAAGAAAGGGGGAGAAGGGGGACAAATGGAGTAGAGGGGATTAACTTCAAGATGAAGGAAAACCTCAACTGGTGGAGAATTTACAATATCATATACAGATGTCAATCTGCTATGATGTACGCCTTAAACTATTCAATGTTATGATGCAATGTCCCTTCAATAAAATCAATTTTAAAAATAAACATTTACATAATAAAATACATTTTTTTAAAAAAAGGAGGTTCCAATGAGTTTTAATCTAGGAGAGGTAACTGAGCAAGTGCACAAGTAACCATAATTTATGATCAACTACAAATAGAAGAGAAAAAATTTCAATGTAACTAAGGCTCAGACAAGGGAAAGAGCTTCATCTTGTTATGAAGAGAAGCCTCTAGTAGTGAATAGTGTTTGGATAATCCTGAAAACGTTAGATAAGCAAGACAGAAATAAGGAAGTTCTAAGTGAAGGAAACAGCTTGAGGAAATATGTTGAGCAAGAAAGCACAGTCAATGTGGTGAGAATGAGGAAAGTTGAAAAGTCCAGATGAGGTAAAGAGCACATAGAGAGAAGCAGTGAAATTAAAGAATGGAAATGACCACGGGTCCCTTTTCAGGTGAACACTGCACCTCTGGGGGTCGGTCTAATGCTGATGTATAGGATGGAGGAGACGTGAAAGGGAAGGGACGGTGGTGAATCAAACTCAACCAGTAGGTTAATGGAACAGACTGTGACCACACACATACACACATGGAATAAAACATTTTAAATAGGCAAACTGTATGGCATGGGAATCATATCTCAATCAAAGCATAAAAGAACAATACTAACAGGCATTCAACAGGGTCTAATTCTGAAATGACCATATGGAATTAGCAGATAGGGTTTTGGAAACTTTTGTAATAACTAGTCTCAGCTATGCCATGTAAAATACGCATGCAATGAATAAACATAAATAATAACAGAAAAAATAAAATGCTAAAAGAACCAAATAAAAATTCTAGAGCTAACAAATACTACATAGATATCTGAAATTAAAATTTGACTGACATAGTAAAGAATTAGTCTGCCCATACAGAGGTCTGGCCTTCGTCCTCAGCTGTGGGAGGCACTGTCCTGCCTAAGTGGGTCTTTATTTACTTAAGGGCATTGGCCACATGTGATACTCTATGCTAAGAACATGATTTGTGGTGGGACTTTTGTCTCAACCTCCAGAGGGACTGAAGATTAAGGTACTCTATTCAGGTGGTCAATCATAGCTACATAACCAGGGTCCAACACAAACTTTGAACACTCAAGTGAGCCTCTCTGGTTGACAATACTCTGCGTATATTGTCACATATGGCATGGTGGACAGGCAGTGTCTATGACCCCAGTGAGTGAAGACACCTGGAAGCTTTGTGCTTGGAACGATCCTGTACTTCCCTTGACGGATTTTAATCATAATCTTTTATTGTAATAAGTCATACTGTGAACATAACAGCTTTCTATGAATTATCAAAGCTTAGAGTGGTCTTGAGGTCCCCTGAACTTGCAGTTGATGTCAGGATTGAGAGTGGTCTTGGGATATGCCAAACTCTGTACTTCTGGGTGAATGTAAGCACAGAATGGTGATAATAGAAGGAAGAGTTAATAAACTTGAAAACAGACTTAGAGAAATTTTTGAATCTGAAGAATAGAGGGAAAAAAGGTAAAAAAAAAAAAAAAAAAAAAAAATGAAAGCACCTCAGAAACACAAAGGACAATACTAAAACATCTGAAAAAAGGGTGCACCCTTGTGGCTCAGGTGACTGAACACTGGTGTGCAGACCATGTATAGCTCAAGGGCTCAATTCTGAGAGCCAGTGGGGGTGGGGGTGGTAAAAAACCAAAATGAACAGCTAGATAAATAAAAATGTTTTTCCTCTTCTCCCTTCCTTTCTCCCTTAAATGCTTCTTCCCATCTTTCCTCTAAAAAAAAAGTCTAAAATAATGGTTAGTCTCAAATAGAGGAAAGAGGGAATAACAAAGAATATTTAAGAAAAATAACAGGTAAAAATAACCTAAATCTATAGTCTGCACACAGGTGCTCACACATGTGCACGCAAGCACACACACACACACACACACACACACACACACACACACACACACAACCTGTGGACGCAAAAGCTCAGACAACCAGAGGAAGAAAAATACAAAGAATACCACATATAGGCACATCATAGTCAAACTACCGAAAACCAAAGTTAGAGAAAATCTTGACCACCAAACACATGCCATATAGATTAATGCTACTGGGGGCACAATAACATTGGAAAGACAACTTTTAAAGTGCTGAAAAAGAAATACACCTACCGACCTGGAATTCTATATTCAGCAGAAAGAGTCTTTCAGAATAAAGGTGAAATAAAGACATTTTAAAGGTAATCAAATAGGAAGAGAATTCATCACTATCAGGCCAATATATCCCACACTAAAATGAAGCTTTTTAGGCTGAAGATAAATGGTAGCAGACAGAAACTCAGATCTTTAGTAATGAGTGCATGTCCCAAGAATGATGAATAAATGGATAAACATAAAGCATTATTTTTCCTCTTAATTCTTTAAAATGATGACAAAAATATATATATCATCCTGAAGTTTAAAAAGAATGTAAGCATAGCAATATATGTGACAGACACAGCACAAGGCACTGGAGCGGAGAATCGATGGGCCTATGTACTTATGAGCTACTCACATTTTATATTAAGCTTTATCATATTAGCACAAATAAAACTGAAAGGTTAAAAATATATAATTTAATCCTTACAGAAACCACTAAAAATAATGCAAAGAGAGTTAAAAAAGCAAACTAAAATCTATAGGATTAAATCAACCTATAGAAGGCAGAAAAGGAAGAACAGAGAACAAAATATATATGGGACAATCAGAAGACCAACAGTTAAATGACCCTGGTCTACAGTCAATGACTGAGGGGTTAACCTCAGATACAGAGGACCCAAAGTAAGTAGAAAGAAGAAAATGATAAAAGCTGGAAATAAAATAGAGAACAGACCCACAATGGAAAAATCAACAAAATCAAAATTAATGCTTTAAAAACATCGAGAAAATTGGCAACCCTCTAGCTAGAATGATTCAGAAAAGGACCAGCAACACTGGTACCGAAAGCAAAGAACTAATAACAGAAATGAAAGAGGGCAGCGGCATCACTATCCATTCTATAAGCATTAAATAAAAACAGGAAAATAGCTTAAACAACTTTATGACAATAAATTTAACAACTGAGATTAAATAAACAAAGTCTTTGGAACATACCACTTATCAAACTAACATAAGATGAAAAAGGAAATCTGAACAAATATGAAGTCTTCTATAAACTCCCAGTTTCAAGACCTCCAAGCTATCCTACATGCCACTGTCTGACTGATCCTCCTAAAATATCTGGCTTATCTTCCTATTCCTACATTTTGAAATCTTCAGGAGTTCCTGTTCACGAGCATATCCCTTGCCTACTTTTCATACTAATTTTCTGCCACTACCAGGCATAGTCCTGAAGGAGAATCATAACCACCTTCCCTTGGATACGCCAACCTATTGTATGTAACTCATACTTTTTCACCTATCCCCAAGATATCAATGCCATCCTATTCCTGACCAAAGCTCGCTATTCTCCCAGTTTCCCCTGTATCTACCCTCCTTCAGGAAGCTTTCCAGGTTATTCCCAGCTTTCTGCGTCTCCCTTCCAGGAATTTTCAGGCAATATAATATCATTAACACTGTTTCTCAGGAAGCCGCTGTTGTTCTATGTATTAATTTTATTTCCCAAAATAAATCAAAAGCTCTCTGAGGGCAAGGACATTTTGAAAGTTCTCTATACCTAAAGGCAACTTTTCCAGGATTCAGCACATAGTAATAATTCAATAAATCCTTGTAGTCTGTTGAATGAATACATACTGCCAAGAGCATATTTCTATGATTCTTAGACTCTAGACTTCTTCTGATCTCAGTATCATCTTCAGAGCCATCTTCAGGGATTTGCCAGACTTTTCTAACGACCACATTCACAAAACATATGGTTACAACAGGCAGAGGTAGAGGCGAGGGAGGAGTATGTCATGCGTTGGTTTTGGAGGTCATATAAGAAAAGGAAGCTGAATTCTACGTTCTGCCACTACTGACATCTGATTAGCATACATTAATACAAACAAGGTCACTGTCAACTTGTCCTCTCCCCATTCTGAGACCCTATGAACACAGAATGAATCACAGGGCTCTAGGCATAGGGATGAGTTCAGCTTATACCTCGGAACACATGTTTCCATTCATTAGGTACCCACATCTGTTTCCATAGATAACATTATTTTCTAAAGAGAAGTCAGTTATCAATCCTTGCTGTCTCTTACCGTTACCTATATATTTCCCCAAATTCCCTTGTAACTGAGTACTATCCAAAGAGTGATAGCAAATCAGTCTTATTTAAAGAAATAGTTTTGCATTTGTACTAAAACTATCAAGATAATTTGTGAATACGCCTACCTTTGAGGAAAAAACACACTTCCTGTGGCATTAAAGTCACCAAGTAAAGAAATGCCTTTAAACAAAAATCTTTCAAATTCCTTTTATTGATGCTTTCCAGCAGCTTCTCTCTCATTTAAATCAAACATAGCTTTATAACCTCACTTCATTCCTCTTCTAATTAGATAAATCTGGTCACTCCTCTCCCCAGGCAGATTAAGAGGTTGGGGGGTTTTACTTTCCCAGTATTTCAGAGTTCTAATCCCCAGAGCGCAGTGATGACAGGAAGGACCCTGTGACTTGGAGCAGGCAGGTTGCAAGGAAATACACAACACAGACCAGGAGAGGATCTTTTGAATATAAACACACAGATCCCTGTAAAAGGCAGTGGGCCACCCCAGTTATTTCCAGCCCATGGCATTGACCTTACCCAGATTGGAGGACGCTCGCCCTTCCGCAGCCCGATCCTTGAGATCCTCAGCAATGCCCAGCTGCTGCTCGTGGTACTGCTTGGCCCTCTCCAAATCCTGCATGCACCTGGCAGCATGGCCCAGGCCGGCGTAGGCCCGCATCTCGATGGCCTTCTCCGTCAACTCCTGGGCCAGCTCCAGCACGTGGTTGTGGTATGACATGGCCTTGTCGAAGTTCCTCCTGTAGTGGTAGGCGCTGCCCAGGTTGCTGTAGGCCCGGGCCTCTTCTCGCTTGTTGCCCAGGCCCTTGGCTATCCGCAGGTGCTGCTCGTGGCAGCGCACGGCGTTCTCAAAGTCGCCCATGGCAATATACACTGCTCCCATGTTGCCGAGCTCTCGCGCTTCGGAAAGCTCATCTTTGGATTGCTTGGCCAGAAGGACACACTGTTTGTGACTGGCCAGTGCATTGGGGTAGTCCCCAATGGCTGTGTACACATGGCCCAGACTGCTCAGGGCTGATGAAGCTGCCTGGAGAGAAAGGGTGAGGCAGAGAAATAAAAGCACATCAGAAAAGGGCTTTGGTTTGTTTCAGCAGATACAAGGTTACAGAGTTGCTTGAAACTGTCTAACCCACTTCCTCATGGCATTTCTGTCAGTGGCCCACAGACCCCCACAGAACTGAAAGGGCACCCAAATAGCAAGCTCCCTGTAAAAGAAAAGGTAATTTAATCAGTCACTTTTAACAGCCAATCTCAGAGAAACAGGTTACGTTCCATATAGCCTCTAAACCCACTGACATTTCTAATATTATGACAATCGTATCTCAGTTAATAGCTACTAATCTCTGTAGTATTAGAAAGTGTTAGAGAAAACTAACACTAATAACTACATATAACACAGAGAGTAAATGCATAGAGGAAATCCCTGCCTGGCCCTTCGTACTCTGGAACTTTCTCCAATTTTATCTTCTCCCAAAGCAAACGGCCCAGTCGACCAGGACCCACTGGGGGGTTCTGCTCTCTTTGCCCCCAGCATGTGACTCCCTCGGCAGTGGAGGGTTTGGATTTGGATGACCCCAGAAGAAAACAATGGGTGGGTTACAGCCTCTGATGGGATGGTTTGCACTGAATCTCACTGTTTTTCTTACCTAGAGTTTCTTCTAACTCGAGACTCTGGCAGAAAGATGCTATCTTCCTACTCCCCTCACACTGTTTGCCACTCATGCATTCTTGTCTTAGGAAAATGCACATGCTTTTTTGTCTTAAAGGTTTCAATGGAAATGAATCTGTACAGTAGAATGAGCCAGACAGACAATAAAAATAGCAAAGGAGATGCTACACAGGTTCTAGAATCTTTCAAGTACAGACAGTCTTAGCTTCTAGCCTTCATTTTCAACCCCTTTGCAGAGACATTAAAGCGAAGTTATACTGGACTTTTTCTGCCCTTTTTTTATTCTAAAGTTTGGAGGACTGCCTACCCTCCCCTTCCTTCACACTGTGCCTCCGGCCAGGAGTCATGCAGTTGTGCCCTTTCTTCCTGGCACCCCACTTCCTAACATGAACATGCGATTCAGACAGGAAAAAGGGTGCATTCTGTCACAACTAGGCAAGAGGTCTTCACAAGGACCTTCAGGCAGGAAATAACAATAATGGAACGAACGTTGTGCCACCTGGCATAAGGCACTTCTTTATGAGATGTGTTCTATGTCTGTGTACTTCAGAATACTTCTATGAATATTTTATACATATTAGAGATTTGCTGCCCTATTTCTTCACCTGAGAAATAGCAGTTCTTGATCACAATGACTGAGACACTGGCCATTTTTATGATGCCTGCAAACTCTATTTGCAAAGGGCTCTAAAGTATTTTAAGTTGCTTTGCATCATTTCACAGATGTTCCACCAAGATATAGGGACACAGGGAATAAATACTCAGAAATGTATCATTTTGTTTATGTCTGAGTGGCAGAGCGTAGGAAGACTCCACAAAATTCACAGTGCTGTAGCAGTCTGGCTCTGGCTGAAGCAGCAGTGTCACCAAAGAGCAGGCCAGCTGCACGGAACGCGGCCTTTGCTTCCCACTTGAGGAGCCTTCTCGGAACTGGAGGTGAGGCCTTCGTGGGAGCACAGTGTGCATGGAGCTTTCTCCTGCTCCCGCCCTCCACGCCAAGCATCTCCTTTCCTCCCCGGCTACAGGTCTGGGGACTCAGCCTCTCTCCTCGGCTTCTGCAGCTGGCTCTCCCCAGCCTCCTCTCTGGAGTTCCTCTCTGTCCAAGCCTGCCTAGAGACAGGACACAGGGGATCAAACCCTCTTGTCACAAACCTTTACAGTCCTCAGAGTAAAGCACGTGGCTCTTTCATTATGGAGCTAGTGTAACTCAGAATTGGGCATGCTCAGTTCAAAACTACGCTGGCCTTCATCAGCTCTGCGGCCTTTACGATTAAACTCGAAGCTTTGGTTTTCCAGACAGATATTTCCAGGCCCCAGCAGTAAGCCAGGAACTGAATGTTTTCAAGCTCAGTCATGAGCTTCAGTCAAATGTGTAAACCATAAATAATTCACTAGATAATTCTAAATAGTAGATCTGGTTGGAGGCAATGAGCCCTTGAACACTGCAGGGGATGGATTTATAAGGCCTGGGGCAGACACAACACCCCAAGCAACACTGTTCTTAGAAACTTCTGGTTTATGGCAACTCCAAATGACAGTCCTGGGATCTCCTGCTTCTGGTTCTTCATTTCTCTAAATGCCAGGGAGACACAGGAGCTCATTTGCTGAAGCGCTCTGCACAAAAGGAAAGGGAGCGCTTGGGCATTTCCTTCCTGGGGTGTGGGGGAAACAGGGAAGGAAGCATTAGCTCTTCCCTGGTATCTGCCAGTTTTCAGGCAGTGTTGCTAGGCAGGGGCTCCTCATGGGGGATGTTCTGGAAACCACCAGCTCTAGACAGGATGATATAATTTATGAAGCACATATCACAGCGTCTGAAATGAGAGTCAGCTTGATGTAGCATAAAGATGGAATAGGATTTAGAGTCCAAGGCTCTGGCTGTATAACCCTGATAAGTCATTTTGTTTCTTCACCTGTGCTTCTCTAAGGTGTGGAGGATGTTTCAGGATGGGAAGCTGGCTGGGGTGAGTTCTGTTATCAAGCAGAAGCCAGAAATGACAACTGGAAACATCAGTCATTATGACCAAATATCTATATTCCTATCAGCTGCCAGAGGAAATGAAGTCCAATGTTTTACAGCCTCTGGGCAAATAACATGTGATGATATTTATCAGACAAGTGAATTACAAATTAATCACTTGTCTTTGTTCCCTTTCTGTAGAATACACTTAGATCTGAAACATGGTTTCAGGCTGTTAAAATCTGAGTCTGAAGACCTACTATCTATAGGGAATCACAGGTCCCATCTCCAGCAGAGGCTGCATTTGCCACTGAGGTTCACACCGCCTCTGTGTATTAATCTCTTTGAGATTTGTGCTGGGACAGCAGCAGCTGCTTTCCGCAGTGGGAACATTTTGGAACATCTGTATTTGAATACGAAAATGCACACAAACAGTTATGCTAACAAACTATCTGGCTGGAATAAGACAATACTTTTCTCTTCTACAAGATATAAATTTCTCATGTTCTTGCCAAAGCATGATTTCCAGCTGCAGACTTAGCACATAGGAGTCAGTCACCTCTCCTCCGTGACCCCAGTATCTGCAGAAGAAGTGCATCTGACAAATCACTTTCATGGAGCATGGGGCTAGAGTAGGAAATCTGCTCCTATTTTTTCAAACCACCTTAAAGGGCTTTTAGTTTGAGACATAAAACAGAGAAAGTTTAAACTACCCAAACTATAACTACACTGTTGGCACTACCATTAAACATTATTCTGACGATGTTATATGTTTTCTTGCAGCATGACTTTCCTCCTTATTGTAAGTCTTTTTTATAAGGATTATATCATGTGGGAGGATTAAATGCACAGAGATTATTCCATAAAAGTACACACAAACTAATGCATGTAGTTAAAAGGGAGCAGAAGATGGACCTGTAGCTCATACCAGAAACATGGCTTTTCTTCTTTACTATTCAAATTGTTGTACTCCCTGCCAGTTCAGGGCCACAGACCCAGGGTCCTGGACTAACAACCCACAGCCCAAGCGGCAGAAGGATACAGAAACAGGGGTAGATCTGGAATCAGCATATACGCTGACAAACTATTGGATATTGCACAAGTTGTGTAACACTGCTGAGGCTCAGTTTCTTCATCTGTAAAATGGGAATACTAATGTCTTGCAATGCCTTGGTGATCATTAAATGACAAAGTACTTATAAAGAATTGAGTTCAGAGCTTGGCACACAGAAACTCGAAAGTTTTAGATTTTCACTTCTCTCCCTACACCAACCAAGATAATACTCACTTAGTTTTATTCATTTCAAGAAGCAGTAAAAGATGATCAGAAAATAGAGCATGAAGTTACGTCACCACCACTAAAAACACAACGTGGGAAATGTGACCCGCTGATGGCAGGAAGTGTCATCCTCTGAAAAAACTGAAGCTCAGCGTACTGCCCATAATGCTCTTTCATAAACGCATACGTAAGAAAACTCACTCTTTTTCCAGTGCAGTTTAAGAACAGTTGGCAAATCCCACATATCATATTGCCAAAGGCACTTTACTTCAAGTGCCGAAGCTTATACACATTGAAGATTTCAGGTTGTTGGTTGATTGGTTGATTTGTTCATTTATTCACTCAAGAAAACTCTCCAGATTTACAAACATAGTCCACTAGTTTTTGACACAGGAGCAAGGCTAACTGACTGGAGAAAGGATCGTCTTGTCAACAATGTTGTGACAATAACCGGACATCTACATGTGAAAAAAGTGAATCTGGACATAGTTCTAATACCTTTCACACAAATTTACTTGAAATGTATCATAGATCTAAATGTAAAATACAAAACTGTAAAATTCCTAGAAGATAATGTAAGAGAAAATCTAGGGTACCTGGGGTTTGGCGAGTTTTTAGGTACAGTGCTGAAGGATGACTTATTAAAGAAAAACTGACAAACTGAATCTTATTAAAAGTGTAAGCTATACTGTTGTAGAAGAATGAAAAGACAACAGGCTGAAAAAAAATGTTCAAAACACCTATCTGACAACGGACTTGAATCCAAAAATACAAAAACTCTTAAAATTCAACAGTAAGAAAACAACCCAATTTAAAAATGGATCAAAGACATGAAAGTCACCTCACCAAAGAAAATACACAAATGGCAAACAAGAACATAAAAAGATGCGCCACATCGAATTTCACCAGGGCACCGCAAACTAAAACAAGAGACCACTGCACACCTATCAGAATGGCTAAAATCCAAAACCTGACCCCACCAAACACCGGTGAGGACGTGAAGCAGGAGGGTCCTGACTTGCTGCTGGTGGGGATGCAGGCTGGAACATTCTGGATAACAGGCAATGTTTTACAAAACTAAACCCACTGTTACCACACATTCTAGCAATCATATTTCTAGGTATTTATGCTAATGAGTGAAATTGTGTCCACACAAAAGCCTACCCACAAATTCTTGTAACACCTTTGTTGAAAATTACTAAAGCTACACACGACCAAGATGTCTTTCAAAAGATGAATGGATAGATGAAATCTGGTACACCCTTACAACAGAATATTACTCACACTAAGAATAAATGATCTATCAAGCCACAAAGAAACATAGAAGAAATCTTAAATGTGTATCACTTAATGAATGAAAGAACTCAGACTGACTTGAATTTTTTAAATGTTTTATAAAATGAAATAAATAGAATTACAAAAAAGAAGCCAGTCTGATCACACTATATGATTCCAACTAAATGATATTCCGAAAAAAAGTAAAACTAGAGAGAGGGAGCAAAGAAATTGCTGATTGAAAGGGGTTCAGGAGGTTAGGGAGAAGGAACAGGTGAGCACAGGATTTTAAGGCAGTGGAACGATTCTGTGTGATACTGTCAGATACAAACATGTATTTCTGAAAACCCATAGACCATACAACACAAAGAGTGAACCCTAAACAACGAACTTTAGTTAATAAGGTATGCATACTGGCTTGTCAATTGTAGCAAATGTATGACACTAACAAGGTGCTAATAATGGAGACGCTGAGTGGGGAAGAGAGAAGGTATGTGAGAACTCTCACTATGCTACCTGCTGAGGGTTCTGTAAACCCAAAACTGTTCTATAAACCAAGCCTATTAATTGAAAAGTGAATATACAAACTGGAGTTTTCAGGGGGAGACTAAGTAACTCTAGGAAATGGCCCGAGCAAAGGTACAAAGTATGACAGTAAGTTATGACTTGAGAGCAAGCAGCCATCTAGGCTCTGGGTGGAGGGGTAGGAGGGGAGCCTGGAGGTTCAGATGAGTTCTCTCTGTCCATCAGCTTTTTCGGTCTAAAGCAGTTTTCATCTGTGTTGTTGTAACACACTCTTAAGTGTGTTATTATCATTATACCCACTTTTGAGACAAAACTAGGCTCAAAGAGATAAATGAAATGGCAAGCCTAAACACACAATTAATAGCAAATCCAGGGTTCAGATCCACGCACATCAGCTGTTAGCTCTGATGGCACATTCCTACCCAAGGGGCAATGAGAGTCACTAATAAAATAGAGCGCTGACCTCATCAGAGTTGCACTTTCATGTATTCCCAGGAAGTAGGAGAAAAGAAGGAGATCAGTAGTAACAAAAGCAAAATGCTTAAAATGACTCTTGAAGATCAGATAGATAGATAGATAGATAGACAGACAGATAGATGATAGATAGATAGATAGATGTTAGCTAGATGGAAGGCAACAAGGATTGCTTTTTTTTTAGTTTATATTTCTTAAAAAATTTTATTGAAGTAACACTGCATAATGTTATATAGATTTAAGGTGGGCAACACTGTAAATTAACACATGTACATAACACATTAAGTTCACCACAAACAGGTCAACTCTCTCCCGTTACCATAGAACTGATTCCTTTACCCAATTTGTCCTCCTCCCTCTCTCATTCTGGTAACCACTAATTTTGTATTGCAAACTAAAAGTCTAATTTTGATTTAGTTCATTTGTTTGTTCCCTCTATATACCACATGAGTGAAGTAATATGGAATTTGTCTTTCTGAATTTGATTTACAATAATACATATTTTAAGCACTATTGGCATTTAGAGTAGTCTTTAAGGCTGTTCACAAATCTGCTGGATCCTCGCCTTCCAAGCAGGTAAGACTGCGCATGCCCGCCTGCATGAAGTCCGGTGTGAGCAGTTCTGCGACCTGCCTCAGTCACACATGTGATCGCTGCCAGGCAAAGCCTCAGAACCAGTGCAGGCTTCACCACAGTCTCCCGTGTCTTTGCTACAAACAGCCCCCATCAGAACCTGACTTCAAATGAGAATCAAGACAATGCATCTCAGAGCCCTGGCTGACCTCCAGTGAATACACAGCGGTCACAAGAAATAAACCTTTATTGTTTGGGGGGCCACTGAGATTTGGGGATAGTTGTTGATGCAGCTTAACCTGGCCAAGTCTGACCAATAAACCACTGAGTGTGAATGAATAATTTCAGGGCTACTCATCACGGTTGTAGTGAATATTATCTAATGATTCAATTATTTCAAGTATGCTTCTGGATGATGAAATGATAGGCATTTACCAATTACCATAGGTCGCTGAATGATTAAGTTTTAGGTGTATTTACAGAAAAACTAACTTTCAGGGGAATTAAGAAGTTTAGCTAATCTTCAAAATTAGTGTTAACCAGATACAAAGGTATATCTAATAGTAATCCGCCAAAATTTCAGGTCTGTTTAGGGGAAATAACAGCAACCCACATGCAAACCTATAGAAACAGATGATTAAATCCTACTTTGTGGGGTCAATACACTTCCTGCAGTCTGATGAGACAAATGCTTCTTACTTAATGAGTATATTACAGCCTGAAAATCTACCCTTGATCGACAACTGAGATGATAAAGTAACTCTGTGTAAAGGGTTAAGTGACGGTCAAGAAATAAATACCAGAGTTACTTATTCAATAGTCATGCAAAATCAAGGAGACAAAAACAATTTTAAAATGTTGTAATTGATATTGTGGAAAACATTGTCCTTGATATCATCTCCCAATGTCTTCTTTATAAGAATTAATAGAAAAATGTCTTTCAAATCTCAATGCTTCTATCAAGTAGCTGCTAGGTTTATCTCAAGAAAAATGTGTATTTTATAAGTGGCCACACTATTTGTTTGGGCCACCAGTAAGCTTATGGACTGATGCGGAGCCGCCCTTTAACAGTCAGACAGAATTCCACAATATGTCAAACTCTGCCATGGCTTAAGCCTATGACATGACCCAAATTCTCCGGTTACTCTGATTTCTTTCCTTTTATGTTTTATTTCCTGCTCCCACAAATCTTTCTTGGATAAAAATATAGAAAATAATTAATGGAATACAAACAAAAAAGAGCTAAATATTAAGGGTCTTGGCAAGGAAAAAGCTACCTGAATGAGATCTCTCAGAACTGTGAATTTAGGTGCGTCCTGGTAGAGTGGTGGTTTGGTTTGCCGCCTCTGGCAGGCATAGCCCACACACATGCCAAGGACCCAGGTTCATGTCCCAGGACTGGGGAATCAACCAAGCGGAATAACTAAATAAATAAAAACGCTTCTTTCTCCTCTCTCTAACTGCTGGTCTGCCTGCTTCCTCACTTTCATTCTTACCTACACCTTTCCTTCAAAAGAGAAATTTGAAAATTAAAAAAAAAAAGGAATTGTGATTCCACAGCCAAAGTATGAAATAAGACAAATATCACACAAACAGAAAACATTTCAATTATATGGTATTTAATAGTTTTAAATCATTCTGATTCAGTATATGTTCAATAAATGGTGTTGGGGTTTATTATAACCAATTTGTCCTAATGCCTAAACCTAGAGTTGAAGGGATATTTTGTATTTATTACTGAAAAGGTAAGGCAGTGATTTATGTGCATCTGAATTCTTTACCATGTACTATACCATAGTTGGAATAGTTGGTTTGAATCAATGACTATGAGTTTTGAGAACAGTTATTGATAGTTATAACTTCTCCATGATAACCTGTCAGCCTTTTCTAATACTGTGGGGCCTAAGGAGCTTTCATAATAATTATTTTTATCAAAATTATATTAGGGTTGGAAGAAGAATACAATGTCAAGAAGATCTATTACCTAGACCTAAGATTTGCTATCACACGTGATAAATTATTTATAATGCCCAGCCCTAATGTAGCTATGTTTTCCAACCAAGAATTTGTAAATGTCCTTTGCAGATGCAAATTAACAGATTAATAAGGAAACAAGCTTTCTTGTATGAGAAGCTAGGATGACAGATTAGCTATTAAGAGCAATTTATAGGTCATAAGATATGAAAGTTGGCAAGAAACACTACCTCTGCTGGCTCTATAAACAGTAAAACTGCATTTAGTTTCCCAGAGGTATCCTGGTAGACATTTTAATTATACCATAAAAACTGCCAGAATTTATAATGGTTTCATTTTTTAAAAAAACTTGATGCTCCGTGTAAACTTGATACAATACAGCAGGCATCTGTGTTGTGCGCTGTAACTGCCAAGATGCAGCCAGTGAGAAAGTGTGTGCTACGTCCTCACGGCCGGCTGCCCATGGTGAGACTGGTGCCAAGCAGTGTCAGAGGGAGGAAAGGCTTTTCTCCTCAGGTTACTTGAGGGTTCTCTTGCCTCCTGTACCTGTGAACACCTCGCAGTGCAGCTATGTACTATCCAGGAGGGCTTTTCAAAGACTCCATTCTGCACAGCTGTGGCCCAAAAAGATGCCCCAGTAAAACTCCCTAGAGACTTGCTAGCTCTCAGGAGCTGAGTTCGCTGGGGGTAAATTCCTTGACTCGTTGCAAATAATCAGTTAAGATTATTTTTGGAAACATTTCTTATTCTTACCAACTAAGGACCAGTGAAGGCAGGGCTAGAATGCACTTCTCCTCCTCATTCTGTTCTGTCAACGTTCCATCATGACAGTCACCCCAAAGTCAAGTCCTCATTGCTTTTTCCAAGTCTCCTTTACTCTTATGACCGCCTTGATTAGTGAAAGAAGTGAATAATGTCACTGCTTCTTCCAACAACTAGTCAGAAGCTCAAGATTATCACTGACATTTCCCTCTTTGACCCCTCATATTAAATGATCACCCAGAATCAGCTTGATTAGACTCTTGAAGTTATACTTACACTAGTTTTTATTTAAAAATCTTTATTTTAATACCAATTATTAATGTGCTAGAAGCACTTATAATTAAATTCTGACAGCTTTACTTTAAGTAATAGATTATCTTTAAAATTAATGTGACAATACTAACAGATGAGATTTGTAATATATTTTAAATAAATACTGCTTTTTTTCTCTAAAAATCTCAGCCAGTTATTCAGTGACAGTTAAATGCAAACTTGAACAACTTTAAGGGCTTAGTAACTTTCTAACAACTGTCTCTGTCTCCTGAGTAATAATAAGCTTGGCAATTCCAGGGAAATACAGCGATAATAACTGTCTAGGTCTGAATCCTGTTTCTACTGACTATGTCCCTTTAAGAAGCACCTTAACTCTCTGTGTCCTTGTTTCCTTATCTATAAAGAGGGAGCAATGATTTCTATCCTACAGCATGACTGTAAGCGTACATTCAGAGAGCTTAGAAGTGTGCCTGGCACGCAACATGTATTCAATTACTACTAGCTCTTATTAGAGATGCTAAATACCAATAAAACTGAGCAAATTAAGTAATTTTAAAGTCTCATATTTATATTCATTTAATCTGTTTTGTAGATTTAAATTTTAAATGTACCAAATTAGTGCTTTCCTTCCCCTCTCTCATTATATTAATTTAAAAACCTGAAAATGTCACTTCCCTTGTGCAGCACTCATCACTATTCCTTTGGCACAGAAATCACTTGGGCATTGCAAGCAAATAAACATTCCTTTTTGGGAATCCCCAAAGAAAGGAGACATCACATCAAGATCCAAAAAAGGAACACAACATATTCACTGAAGAAAACTAAATTATTAAGACCCAAAATTAGTTCTAAAAAATTGGCTTGCTATAAGATAACCAAGATGACATTAAATAGAGGTTACATTGATAGATAAAATTTCTAATTACAAGTGTGATGAAATTCTTTGTTTTTTAAATTTATTTTTTAGTGGTATACTTGTTTTGGAAGAAATTGAACATCTCAAAATATATGAATGCTTTGATGGAAGTAGGTTTAAAGTAAAAAAGATGATTCATGTATTTTCTATTTAAAACAACATGACACCGATGTGCATGAAGGGAAGAGGAGCACAGCAAGCATGCTCACGGTCGGTCTGGGCGTCGGACAGCCAAGAGATTCTCACTCACCTCTGATGTCAGAGGCTGTGTAATGCCTGGCATGTGGCAGGTATGAAACAAACACTCAAAGAATCAAGCTGATAGTCATGAGACTTTTGGTTTGCACAAAGGATATAAAAGAAAACTCCATCCTTCAAAAAAGAACATGGAATGAATATGCTGTACCAGTCTCTCAACCTCTACTTCCTATTAAGCAAAATTCTGATGCCCTAAAATCTCCCACCATTAGTACGAACATGGGACCCACAGACATAGGTGTTTCTCAATGGCCAACTTGAGTCTGTCTGTGTAGGACTCATGGTCCCGCTTATCTGTCCTTGTATCTGCCACTCCTCATCCGACCAGTCATAGTCTTGCTAAGTCTTATAAAATCTACTGTCTTTTACCTCTGTAGTGTGTACCCGAGACATGAAATGGTTAAATAGGGACCACTATTATTTTTATTATAAAGTTAGTTTTCATAAGAATAACTGCAATCATATCTCACTATGGTTTAGGAAAATTAGTAAAATATGACTGCTTTAGGGCACTAAAATCTTTCTCTGAAAAAACATAGTAAGTATGGCTACCTTTCCCTGAGTCAGGCACACGTATCACATCAAACTGACATAACCATCAACTGAAGAAGCACTTTACAATGTACCACAAATAAAGGGACAAAATACTGCAATTAAACAGTGATAATATGCTTATTTACTGACTATATTGCCCTGATTTCAGACACACTAAAATGTGAAAAACTGTATCTTAAAGTCAATGAATTATGACATATCAGGTGATTTATTTACATTTTCCCAACTTCTCACCAGGTCTTCAGAGGTAGAAATTTTTACTTTTCACTTTGCAGATGAGGAAACAAACATCAAGTGACTGCTCTAAAGTCAAACAACTACATAGGAGCAAGGCTGGGATTTAAATCCAGGCTATCTGATTGCAAATAGGAGTATTTCCATACATTGCATTGCTTCGCCCAGAGCCCCAGACAAAATATGAGGAAGAAGTCAAAGACACTGGCTCTGAAGAGGGTTCTCTATCATCGCTGTTTACAATTAGTTGCTTAGAATAGCTTTGCAGGCAGGTGTTCCTCCTCTGCAATATTTAATAAAAGGAGCTACTGTCAAACTGCTTTATAAACTGGACACAGACTCAGACTTTTATTGAGACTGGGAAGAAAAAATCTGCAACAATTCTACTACCCCTTTGGTTTTTGAGCACCCTGCAAATTTTTATTCCCTCCTTAGATATGAAACCTGCCTCTGGATGTCTTATGAGTCATCCTGCCCATGAGTTTAAAAAGATTTTTTATTGATTAATATTATCCTCAAGATTATATATAAATGCAGAGATAGGAAGTGAAAAGTTTAAAGAATGTGCCAACTCTAGGACTGACTAATATGTCTGGCAGGCCTGAGAAAAACTCTCAGAAAGTTGTTCCCAAATGTCCGTAATTGTAAACCTTCAGGAGATGAGTTATGGCTCAGGTTTAAACTTACCCTGTTTGGGAGAGAGATGATTTCCGACAGTGGCATTGGTCTGTGAGTCCGGGCACCACCACTTAAGGGTGCTGTGAGCCCAAGAGGAAGAACTGGCCCACCTTCTAGAACGGAGGGCTCAGATCCAGAAGTTTCCACTAAAAGTATTGTGGTTTTAAATAGAGACTGCTGGAAATCATGTAGTTTCATGGAAACCTGAGGAGTCTGTTTCTGAAAGGTCTGGAATTAGGAATAGATTGGTTTACTTTGTGCCTGGTAATTGGTGAAAGGGGGAGGAGGGGTGACACAGTCACTGTCACAAAGAGCAGTGGGAAGGAGAAGAGAAGGTAAGCAGTGATACTCCACTCCAGATGGGGTGGGCACAACCTGCTCCTGCTGGCTTTTACCCAAGAAAGTAGCAGCACGTTTCCTCCTGACAAAGCACGAATCATATACGTTATGCCTGAAGTGTATTTTACCAATTTTATAGTTCAGAAAGGGAGGAGAGGAGATGGAAATGAAGGATAAAACAGGGGGTTAAATAAAAGTTCTGCTCCACAAGTTCTGAGATTCATCTACGAGTAGCGACTTCATTCTGCTTGCTTCAGTATCTGGAATCTAAGAAAGCAGAAATGCTGAAGAGAGGAGAATTATTAAGTGATATTTTAAAAAGTCAAGATTAACCTGTGACATATAAAAGGAATGCAAAATAAATAATGGAAAGAACAAAGAAAAAAAACAGTACAAAAACATTACTTCATTCAAAATAGATTTTCAGAAATGTTAAAACGTAGTAACTTGAATTTAACTTAAAAGAAACTCAGAACCTTGACTTGCATTAAGTGGTCTGTGAAAAAGACAGAACTTTGTTCTGCTCTAGTTGAAATCCTACTTGAGGAACCTTGATGAACTAGTGATAAAAGCAGGGGCCACAATTCACAGCCTCACTTCGGCTGCAGTCAGGCACATGCAGAAGAATCCAGATGTGCCCCATGAGTTACATTTCCCCGGGATGCTTCTTCTAGCATCTTCCTTCTAACAAGATAAATAGTGGTCATCACACTTCACAGGGGCCATCAGAGGCAGAACCAGGGCACTGCATTAAACATGTGTCAGGTGTGTGAGAGCAAGGTGGTGATTAAGTCAGCTGGGGGCACCAAGGATGTGCTTCAGGGGGTTGGTAATAAGAGTTTGGGAGATATATTCATCATTGGATACTTAATAAAATCCTCGGTGTAACAACGCCCACTGGGAGTTCCAACTTGAGCATACTGTGAAAACCAGCTGCGTTCAAAGAAGCCCAGCCTCGCCACGACGGCCGACTCTGTACTGGCATTGCAGGTAGTCACTTTGCAGCAAGAGGAATCCAGAAAATGAATGTTTTACAAAACTAAGAAAGGATACTTAAAATGTATTTATTCACTCACTCATTCAACCACAATTTGAGTGCCTACTATGTCTTGGGCTCAGGGAATATAAAGGTAACTGAGAAAAGGCATCCACTGCAGAGTCGCTCACAGCAAAGGAGGCAGACTACAAAAAAACAAGTCTACAGACCTCAGGGTGACTAGGGCAAATGGAAGCCCCCCGTGTTTCTCAACTTCTGTCAGAAACCTCAGTAAAGCAACTGTGAAAGAATTTATTCTAAGCTGTAAGTCCATAAAGACAAGAAGGTTGCGAAAGATGCTAGATATCTGCAAAATTCTGGGAGATGGACAGCAGAAGGGTGAATGTGACTGATTTAGTAGGACGGGAAAAACGAAAACCAAGGCGCACGCACGGAGGCGCCAGATCCAGCTGCAGAACCATGCACGTGCGAAAGCTCCTCCGCTTCAGGACAGGGTGGAAATGACCCAGAGGAAGAAACGAACGAAGCAATTCCACCCTAGATCTGCTCCCTCACCCTGGCAGACATTTAGAATGCCGACAGAAATGAAATGCTGCACAAAGCCCACGGAGATCAATGAAAATCTGCATTCTGTCTGGTGACTGCTCGTCACCACCCTCGTCTCCACGTGACAAGCCTCCCTGCTGTCTCTAACGTGCTGGAGCCACACATGCATCTTCTTGCAGCACAGCGGCATTCCTGAGGAAATAGGTCCACAGGAAAGCTGTGCACTAGGACACAGAGGGATTTACCAAATCAAAAAACTCTCAAGTACACTGAAATCCACCTGTGCGCATGCGCCACCAACCACCAGGCTGCCGTCACACTTCAGGGCCTGCCTCCTGCAGTTGTCGGCCAAACGTTACCAGACATCTGAGCAAACATCCAACCTGAAAGACAGCGACCGCAGTGAACAAACGAGAGAAACTCAGAAGCAACACCTAAAATGTTTTTAAAAACTTTCAAAAATAAAAGCCATTAGACATAAAATAACATATTATAGTCATGAACCCTGACACATAAAAGAACGTTCAGAGAGAGAGAGAAGTCTTCAAAATTTTAAATGACAGCAGAAAATAGCACATTAAGTATCAGGTTGAAGAATATTACTTTACAGCAAGTAGGATTAAAAAGAAATAGAAAAAAAAGACAGATAATATAATTAGAGGAGCAACCCAACGAGCTCCACATCTTTTTAATACAAGCTCAGTGCTAAAGAGCTAAAGAAAAAGAAAAATGGAGAGAAAAAAAATCAGACTTTTTTTTAAAAAGAAAATTACATTAAGTACATGAGATAGTATACAATGAAGAAAAGAAAAAGAACTATTCTGAAATTTCAGGACAAGAGGCATAACGAGAAAATCCCAAAATACTTCACAAAAAAAAATCTGCTAATATACAAATAATTGAGAATGAGCGTAGCATTTGTCTTCTCAACAGTAATTGAAGGCTGAAAGACACTGGATCAAACACTGTCAAAATTCGCGGAGTATGGTACGCCAATCTAGAATATTATTCCTAGCCAAACTATTGAGCAAGGCTGAAGATAGAATCAAATACTTTGGAAACAAAGTCTCAAAAACGTGACGCACGCTGCAGGCTTTCCAGGCGACAGTGAAGGTGTGAAGGAAAAAAGAAGTCGCAATCCGGGAACAGAAGCACAGGGCAGGAAAGAAGCAAAGGGAATTCTCAGGATCACAGGAAAGGGAACCTCAGAAAGGCACTGTGCAGGGGCCTACAGAAAGATTAGTCAAATTTGGAGTGGGACACCAAGGCCTACAAGAAGGATTTCTCAAGAAAAATAAATAAAAGTGCGGATTACCTGAAATGACTGGCATTCCAGGAAGGCACTGCAGAGTTGCGCTGGAAATGCTGGGGACTTAGCTACGTTATGCCAGCAAAGGGGACATGGAAAAGCAAGCAAAAGCACAGCAGCAACAAAACGTAAGAAATAATTCTGATTCTGTGTGAAGGACAGACTGTGGCAGGGGCATGACTGGAGGCAAGGGGGATGGGTCAGGAGTCGAAAGATAAAGGCTGGAAATTATGAGCCCTGAACCAGAGCATCAGTAGTGGGGATAGAGAGGGGCCAGCTGAAGCGGGTGGAGGACTGGGAAGATGGTTACTTCCTATCTGTGTATATGACCTCAGTCTGTAACCTTAACCACAGGAGTCCCGCTGAAGAAGAGCTAAGACAATGGGAGAATTTTAAAAGTTAGAAGAAAGAGAGAGAGAAAAGGAGAATCATCATAATCACAATTAACTGAGTCCAGCACTCACTTTGTTTTTCTCATTAAGAAGTCTAAGTTTCAAGAGGATTCAACAAATCTAGTTACTACTAGACCATTGCGTGGGTGCTTTAAAAACAACAAAATTAACAACTGAACTGTTATCCCCATTTTATAGATGAGGGTAGGGAGACAAAGGCAGATGCTCATGTCACACAGCTGAGAAGTGTCAAGAGATTGAAACCTACACCAGATGTGCCCACAACCAGTTCTTTTAAGGTGTCCATTCTAATCACTACTTTAAATGACAATTATCACCTACTAGAGAAACACAGTGTAAGGCACCGGTCTACACAGTTCACATGTATTAGCACATTTAATCCCAGAACAATCCTGTGAGAGAGATGCTATTATCATGTTCATTTCACAGCTGAGAGAGGAAGTGACTTGCCCACGGCCACCTAATTAGCAAAGTAGCAGGGCCAGGACTCAAGCCCAGCCCTTCCGTTCAAGATCCTGTGCTAGGCTGTGCTGCCCCAAGCACCACTGAACTTTTACCGCCATCTCTGAAGTTACCTCAGTAACTCCTCTAAAATCTAAATCTCCTTCTTTCTTAGATCCAATGACAAGCAAGTCCTACTGAATCTACCTCTGAAGTAGGCTAACCTGGCACATGGTGGCCACAAACGTGTTTTATTCGATTCACAGTTGTTTGTTTAGGAAATCTCACAAAAAAATCTAGGCATCAACTTCCCTAGGAACAAAAACAAACAACAACATAAAACCAAATCTGGCAGCACCGACCCATATTCTCACACAGGGAAATCACCTTTCTGAAGAGTGGACGCCCCTCTGCTTCTTCACGTTCCCCACAGATCCCACCAATTCCACATCCAACACACTTCACTCATTTGCAGTACCACCAGGTGTCAGGACCCCCACAAGAGCAAGCCTTAGGCCAGGGATCAAAGTTCAGATACCAGGGAAGTGAACTGTCCCTGGTGCCACCCAGCCGAGGAAAGGAATGTAATCATCCGGATAGGATCGGATGGATAAAGCGGATGGACGGGTCTGACATGCAGGATGTGTCCCACATGTAGTACATGACCAGGACTGATCCTCTGTAGGAACGGCACAGGTTGAAGAAGCCCACCAATAACTTCAAAGGACAATTTCACCTTGCCCCTTCAGGAACTGAAACCTGGCCTGAGGACCTGGCCTGAGGACCTTCTCTCTATACCCCTTCCTCCCCATGTGGGTTTTTTTCATTATAAACTCAGGCCTCCAGCAAGGCAGACGGGGTCTGACCTCCCTTGGTCACCTCCATTCCTTTACCCTCTAATTAAATCTCTGCTTGTTCACTTGCCTAACTCTGTCACGGGTTCTTTGAGCGACTTGAAACCCCGCACCTGGCTCCTTTGGGCATTTGTATTTTGTGGCCCTGTTGTTTCTTTAGAACTTTCCCACGTTGGCCTCTATAATCTCTCATATGTATTGCTTTATAAGTTTCTTACCAGGTCATCTGGTCTCTACCCACTCTATTCCATTATTCTGTCAATTTCCCTAAAGCACAATTCTGATTCTGCCATTTCTTTTCTTAAAAACCCTTGATGACTTCCCAATGAATATTAATCCAACGCCCAGAATGGCAAGTAATGATTTTCACAATGGAATTCCAACATCCTTTTGTTTTTACTATTATCTCCCTTCTTGCAAACCAAGCCTCTTGGCATATTTATTATCCTTTGAATATCCACTTCATTTCCTGCTTTTAGGCTATGTTTCATATTTGTGCTAAATTTTTAATCATAAGACACTATTTATATGCAAGTTTATTGTTTCAAAGGACACTAAGGTTTCTTCAAAATGCCTGATTATAAGATCAATGGAGAAATAAAGAATTATCAAGTATGGGAATAGAACAATTGACTGAAAATGTAGTTTTCAAAATAACAGGCAGATAAAAAAGCTATGCATAAAAAATAGAACACAAAAAGACCAAAAGCAAATATAGGTGATTACGCGATCTCTGAATGGTAAAAGAAACTTTTTAATCTTAAAACAACAGAAATCCCAAGGAATAAAATAAAAAGATACAACCATGAAAAATTCAAATTTCTTTATGTCAAAAATATGGCAAACATCATAAAGGTTATCAAATGGCACACACACAAAAAAAAACACAGAAAAAGTATCTGCCACAAATAGGGATGAAAGAACATATAATTCACCAATAGAATTTAAAAACTCAAACATGGAAAAATTCATCCTCATCAGAAATTAAGGAAACAAAAATAAAGTTGATATTCTACTTCAAAGTATAAAAAAATCTAAAAACTCACTACCTTGGTGGGAATGAAGTGACATGGGTGCTCTCATGCACTGCTGGTAGGAATAAAAACTGCTGAAGTCTTTTCTGAAGAGCAACTTGATAGAATAAATCGAAAACCCTAAAATGTCTTTTGATGCATTAATTTTCCTTCTGAACTCAAGATCAAGAATTTTCAACTCTGGCACGATTGACATTTTGGGCTAATTGTGGAGCCGACCCTGTGCCTAGCAGATGTTTAACAGAGTCCCTGACCTCTACCCACTAGAGGCCAAGAGCAGCCCCCTCCCACGTTGTGACAAACATGTTTCTAGACGCTGCAAAATGTCCCCTGGAGAGCCGTCCCAGTTGACAACTACTGCCCTCTACAATGAGAAAATCATACTACTATCTTTGTAAAAAGTTGTCACAATATTATAAGAGAAGATGGTAAATACATCAAATGCTCGGTAATGGGAGAATGGTTAAATTAAGGCCCACTATGAGATCCCATAGTTTTTTTAAATGGTGTTTTCAAAACATTCAATGAAATATACAAACAAAAGTTCAATCTACTAAATTAGGATAATGTTAGTGGATATAACAAGTACAAAAACTGCAGTGACTTAACATACACAAACTTTATTTCTTACTCATGAAACAGTCCAAGTTAGTGGCAGACTGGCAAAGGCAGAGACAGGGCCCAGTTCCACACAGGCAGAGACCCTGGATGCTGACAACCCAAGTTCTCGTCCCAGGTCCTGGGGGTGGGGGTGGGGGTGGGGGTGAGGTGGACAACCAATGTGAACACCTAAATAAAAAATAAAATAAAGTGCTTCTGCCTTTTCTCTTCCTGCCTGCCTGCCTGCCTAGTTGCCTTTGTTCCCCACCTGCACCTTTCCTTTAAAAAAAAAAAAAAAATTCTTAATATCTATGTGCCCCAGCAGCTAGAAAAAGTTTGGATAATCATGACTGGGAGGTTTTTTTGGACCATACCTAGAAGTAGCAAAAATAATTTCTATTCACATTCTATTATCTAAAACTGAGTCACAGGTCACTACTAACTCCACAGGAGGTTGGAAAATGTAGTCTAATCTAGTCCAGAAAAAAGAGAAGGAAACAGATTTGGTAGACCAATAACTCAGTCTCTGTCAAAGTCAAGACATATGCTAAATAAAAGGAGTGATTTAATATACTGTATACATAATGCAACCCAATCTATTTTTTTAAATATTCACAGAAACAAGAGTAATAACTTGCAAACCAGTAACTCTACTTCTAAGTATGTTCCCCAGAGAAATACATACCAAAAAAGGTATAGACACAATAAAAAAAAAAAAATCGGAAATAGCCTAAAATACCAACTGGAAAACTGAGTAAGTATGGGCAAACCTACATAATAGAATACTGCATAAAAGAAAGAAGGTAGATCTATATGTACTGAGTTTAAAATTTCTCTAGGGCATATTGTTAAGAGCAAAAAGTGAGAGGTAAAACAAAGTATAATGCCACTTACATTTAAAAAGCATGAAACTAAACTGTGTATATGTGTATTCACAGAACATGATCTGGAGGAGAGTTTCTCAACAGTGGCATTGCTGACATTTTGGGCCATATAGTTAGTTCCTTGCTGGGAGCCAGAGGGTCAGGAAAGCTGTCCTCTGCCTTGGAGGATGTTTAGCAGTAACTTTCCACATTGGATTTACAGGCTAGATGACAATAACAACTCCTCCCATCCTGGCCCTGAAGAAAGTCACACATGAAATGAACAGAAGATACTCTGGGGGCTAATGACCATTCATGCTATCTATGAAGTTTAAAAAGTTTACCATGAGAACCTATCCATATATTATTTACATACTTTTTCCTTTAAGAAATGTCAGAAATAAGATACACAAAAATATTAACAGCAATTATCTTTGAGTCATGGAACTATGGATATTTGTTATTTCTGTATAATTTGTCTACAAATATTAGTTTAGAAATGAAAAATTAAATGAACTATAACTTTGAAAAAAAGGACAAACAGTAAAAAAGTACAAAAAGACAATAGTGCTTGCAGATAGGAAGTGAGATGACACCAATTTTGTGTGCATTTTTAAAAAAATTTTATTTATTATTATTACTGAAGGGATATTGCATTTTGACAATGACTTATTTTGAGGCATACACAGTGGTATTTTTGCATTTACAAATAGCATAGTAGATTTATCAATATCCCCCCTTTTTTATTCTCCCTTCATTTACAGTTAATTCCCTTCATCCCATTTCCCTCCCCTCTCCCCCATCACTTTGGTGCCCCAATTTGTCTTTTTGTCTCTCATCTCTGAGAGTTCATAGTTGTTTGGAGTAGTCTCTCTCTCCCTCCGCCCACCAACGTTTTTCGTATTGTTTAATTTATGACATTTACTTGTTTTCTCTTTACCCGTCATGTGAGCGCTATCATACGATGTCTGTCCTCCTCCTGGCTCATCTCACTAGCATAGTTCTCTCCAATTCCTCCATGTTGCCGCAAATGACAGGCTCCCTCCCTTTTGATGGCTGCATAGTATTCCATAGTTTACATACACCACATCTTCTTTATTCTTTCCTCTGTTGATGGGCATTTAGGTAGTTTCCAGCTCTTAGTTATTGTGAAATGTGCTACAACGAACATGGGGGTGCATATATCTCTTCGGATAAGTGTTTTTGTGCCACTGCGGCAAATCCCAGTAGAGGAATAACGGGGTCATATGGAATTTCCATTCTCAATTCTTTGAAGGCTCTCCATACTGCTTTCCAGAATGCTTGCACCACTTTACGTTCCCACCAAGAGTGAATTAGAGTTCCTTTTTCTCCACCTCCTCTCCAGGATTTATTATTTCAATAATTTGGATAATAGACATTCTTACCGGCTTGAGGTGATATCTCATCATTGTTTTGATGTATTTCCCTGATGACAAGAGACGTAGAGCATATTTTCATGAACCTATTGGCCATTTGCATGTCTTTCTTGGAGAGGTGTCGATTAAGGTCATCAGGCCATTTTCCGATAGAATTGCTTGTATTTTTGTCACCAATTTTTTTAGTTCTTTGTATATAGCTTAGATATTAACCCCTTATTATCTGAGGTGTGAGAGGCAAATATCTTTCCCCATTCAGTTGGATGCCTTTTTGTTTTCATGCGAGTTTCTTTTGCTGAGTAGAAACTGTTTTAGTTTTACGTAATCTCACTTGTTTCTTTTGGATTTGATTTGCCTTGCAATGGGATTTGAGTTGCCAACGATATCTCTTAGGTCTATGTCTAATAATGTTTTGCCTCCATTCTCTTCTCTGTGTTTGATGGGTTCTGGTCTTCTGTCTAGGTCTCTAATCCATTTTGAGTTAATTTTTGTGTATGCTGTTAGGTAATGGTCTAGTTTCAACCTTTTGCATATGACTGACCACTTCAAGCACCATTTATTAAAGAGGCTGTCCTTGCCCCATTGTAAGTTTTTGGCTCCTTTGTCAAAACTTAGGTGTCTATACATATGTGGATTTATTTCCAGACTTTCAACTCTGTTCCACTGATCTGTCTTTCTGTTTTTCTATCAGTACCATGCTTCTTTAATTATTAGTGCTTTGTAGAAAAGTTTGAAGTCAGCGAACATGACTCCTCCATTGTTGATTTTTTTCTTCAGGTTGTTTTTGCTATCCTAGGTTGTTTGTAGTTCCAGATAAATTTCATTATTTTGTATTCTACGTCTGTGAAGGATATCTTTGGAACATTGATGGAGATAGCATTGAATCTATATATTGCCCTCGGCAGTATGGTCATTTTGATTATGTTGATTCTTCTGATCCATGAGCATGAACCTTTCCATTTCTTTGTGTCATCTTCTATTTCTTTTAGCAACGTCCTATAGTTCTCATAGTATAAGTCCTTCACCTCTTTGGTTAGGTTTACTCCAAGGTATTTCTTTTTTGTGTGTGCAATTGTAAACAGTATTGTTTTCTTCAGTTCTTTTTCTTGTATTCATTGCTGGCATACAGAAAAGCAACATATTTTTTAAGATTAATTTTGTAGCCTGCCACTTGACTATATCTATTTATTATTTTTAGCAGCTTTTTACTTGATTCTTTGGGGTTCTCTATGGATGTTATCTGCAAAAAGCGATAGTTTCACTTCTCCTTTTCCTATTTGGATACCTTTTATATCTTTTTCTTGTCTAATTACATTGGCCAGGATTTGCAGCACTATATTACATAGTAATGGTGAGAGTGGACATCTTTTTCTTGTCCATGATCTTAGGGGAAAAGTTTTCTGTTTTTCTCCATTGAATACCATGCTAACTGTGAATTTGTCATATAAAGCCTTAATTATGTTGAAGTATGTTCCTTCTATATCTATTTTTTAGAGGGTTTTTAATAGAAAAGGGTGTTGAATCTTGTCAGATGCTTTTTCTGCATCTACTGAGATGATCGTATGTTTTTTGTTCTTTTTTATTGATGCACTGTATCATGTTTATTGATTTGCATATGTTGAATCATCCCTGCATCCCTGCAATAAATCTTATTTGTTTATGGTGTATAATTCTTTTTATATTTTGTTGAATTTGATTTGCTAGTATTTTGCTGAGAATTTTTGCATCAGTATTCATTAAGGATATCGGTCTATAGTTTTCTTTTTCGGTGCTGTCTTTCTCTGGTTTTGGAATCAGCATGATACTGGTGTCATAAAAAGTGTTAGGAATTTTTCCCTCTTCTATTTTTTGGCACAGTTTAAGGAAGATTGTTATTAATTCTTCATTGAATGCTTTGTAGAATTCTCGGTGAAACCATCTGGTCCAGGGCTTTTGTTTTGGGGAAGATTTTTGGTCACTGTTTCAATTTCCATGCCTGTGATTGATCTGTTGATTTCCAGTTCTTCTCTGTTTAGTTTTGGAATATTGTACCTTTTTAGAAATGTGTCCATTTCTTCTAGGTTATTCTGTTTGTTGCCCTATAGTAGTAAGTAGTATTCTCTTATAGCCCTCTGTATTTCTGTTGTATCTGTTGTGATTATTCCTTTTTCACTTTTGATTCTATTTATTTGTGTTTTCTCTCTCCTCTTTTTTTGTGAGTCTGGCTAATGGCCTGTCTATTTTGTTTTTTCTTTTGGAAAACCAACTTTTGGATTCATTGATTTTTTAATAGTCTTTCTAATCTGTATTTCATTTATTTCTGACCTAGTCTTCATTATTTCTTTCCTTCTGTTGGATTTAGGCTTCTATTTTTCGCTTTTTCTAGTTCCTTTAGGTGATGGGCTTAGTTTTTTTATTTGTGATTCTTTCTGTTTTCTAAGGGAGGACTGTATCACTGTAAATTTCCCTCTTATTACTGCTTTTGTTGCATTCCACAGATTCTGATACATCATTACTTCATTTTCACTTGATTCCAGATATTTTTTTCATTTCTTCATTAATTTACTCTTTTACCCACTAGTTGCTCAACAATATGTTGTTTAATCTCCACTCTTTTGTGGTTTTCTTCTCTTTCTCCTTTTGGTTGATCTCTAGTTTGATGCCATGGTGATCTGAAAAGAAGCTAGATATGATTTCAGTCTTTGAAACTTTACTGAGACTCATCTTGTGTCCCAATATATGGTCTGTCCTTGAGAATATTCCATGAGCACTTGAGAAGAATGTGTAGTCTATAGTTTTTTTGTGAACTACTCAATATATGCCTATTAGGTCCAGCTCTTCTATTTTGTCATTTAAAGACCTAGTTTCTTTGTTGATTCTGTCTGGATGACCTGTCTTTTACTGAAAGAGGAGTATTGAAATCCCCTACTACTACTGTGTTGCTGTCAATATCCTTATTTAGAACTGTCAATATTTGCTTGATATATTCAGGTGCTCCGTTATTGGGTTCATAAATGTTAATATGTGCTAAGTCTTTTTGTTGTATTGATCCCTTTATCATTATATAATATCCATCTTTATCTTTCTTAATTTTCTTTGATGGAAAGACTATCTTATCTGATATGAGTATAGCTGTTTCTGCGCTTTTGGATTCGGCGTTATCTTGGAGTACTGTTTTTCATCCATCCACTTTAAGCCGTTGCTTGTGTCTCAACCTGAGTTTCTTGTAGACAACACAGAATTGGGTTATGTTTCTTAATCCATTTAGCAACTCTGTGCCTTCTGATTGGTGAGTTCAATCCATTTACATTTACAGTAATTATTGACATTTGAGAACTTACTACCGCCATTTTGATTTTTGTTTTCTGGTTATGCAGATTGATCTCTTTGTTACTTTGTTATATTTTTGTGAAGTTTTTCCTCTGGTTTTGCTAGTAGGGTCTCTTTTAACATTTCTTGTAGAGTAGGTCTCATGGTTGCAAACTCCCTTAGCTTTTGTTTGTTGGGAAAAACTTTAATTTTTCCCTCACATTTGAAAGAGAGTTTTGCAAGATATAGTATTCTTGGCTGGCATTTTTGTCCTGAAGTTTTTGAAGACATCATTCCACACCCTACTAGCCTGTAGAGTTTCTTCTGAGAAGTCTGAGGTTAGTCTGATAGGAAATGCCTTTATATGTTATCTGCTTTTTTCCCCCTGGCTACCTTTAGAATTCTTTCTTGGTCTTGGATTTTTGATAGTTTCACAATTACGTGTCTTCGTGTAGTTTTTTTGTTTGTTTTGTTTTTTAAGATTTATGTAATTGGGTGCTCTGTTTGCTTCACTGACCGTATGTTTGCTACTTGTCCTAGATTTGGGAAGTTTCCAGTCATTATTGCCTTGAAGATGTTCTCTGCTCCTCTCTTTTTCTCTTCGTCTTCTGGGATATCCAGTATTCTAATGCTGCCTTTCCTGATGGTGTCAGATAGTTCTCTGAGTGTTTCCACATTTTTTTTTCCATTGAATTTCTTCTTCTTGGCTTCTTTCTAACATTACTATCCACTATATCACTAATCCTTCCTTCCATTTGCGTTATTCTGGTTCCGTAGCTTTCTATATTATTCTTATTTTCATGAATTATCTCCTTTAAATCCTGTATTCCTGTTAGTTTTTTTCTGTAGAGCTTCCATCTCCGTCTGTTGGTTCTTAGTTATTTAATTTCTTTGCTTTGTTTATCTGAATTTTCTTTTAATTCTCTGAATTTCTTTATAATTGCAGACTTGAATTCTTTCTGTTAGGAAAAAAACATTCTTCTGCAACTTCAAAGTTAATTTCTAATGAGCTGTCATTTTGTTGTGATTCCATTTCCTGAGGTTTCAGAGTGTGCTGGGTTTTTTTTCCCCTCCATGATTTGGGATCTTGTTGATCTGCTAGTTTGTTTGTTTTAATTTCTACCGGGGGGCAATCTATTTTTGTTCTATTTTGTATTTTTGACCTTTGCAGACTTCCACAGGGTGTCTTGCTGTGTCAGGGAGTGATGATGGCTGCTGGGTGGGGGTGGGCGCGGGGTCAGGGGTGTAGTGTTCCTCTGTGAGCATGTCGTTTTGCCGCCTGATGGTTGCTCTGTTTGCTGTTTTGCTGGTAGAACTGTGCTGGCTGGGGCTATATGACTTGACTCTGCTGTCTGCGCTTATGTCCCGTGTCTTCACCAAACCATCAGGGTCAAGTCCTTTCCACTGGCTGTTGTTCTTCCAGGGTCTTGATGGATGCCAATTCCCAGGGGGCCCAAGCCCCCAGGTGTGTAGCAGAGGGTGCACAGCACCTGTTATGTTCCTGTTCTGGCTCCAATTTTCTCCTTCTGGGCTTTTTCTAGTCAAAGAGTTGCCAGCAGCGTTCACCAAGATCCTTCCCCTACGCAATTTGGCTCAGGCTTGTGGCTCTCTGTTCTGTCTTGAGTTTGCACAGCTAGAGATCAGCAGGACTGCCCGTGCAGGCTGTGCTGGGAGAAGGGGGACTCATCAGCAGGATCCTACTATCTCAAACCCCAGTTGGGTGCTGGAGGTCACTGTAACTGTTTTGCACTCTTTAGAATGTCCCCGCAGCTCCAATTACGCTCTGGCAGGGAAAGGCAGATCGTGTCCGCACCGTGAAACTCTCCTTTCTGGGTGCTCCCCTTGGCTGCTGTAATCTGTTACATCCCCGCACCTCTCACCCATCTGTAGAAACGGCTGTTAATCTTCTTCTGTTCTGCAAGTTGTTCAGGCCAATGCTGAAGCAGAAAAATATCTTTTTCTGTGTTAACTCCAAAAACCTGGGTTTTCTTCCCTGTGCAGCGTCTTAGTGCCCACTCCCCATAGACGCCATCTTTGTATCCTCGTGTGCACTTTTGATTGTTGCTTTCCCAAGCTTCTACACAACATGTACTAATTTACAGTTCAAAAAGTTTTGCTTTCTAAAGTTCCTAGTCTTATTTTTGCTGAATTAAAAAAGAATGGCCCTGAGAGAATAAATTGTGATAAATGGGGTCTGAGATAGTGTGTACCAGCTCCCCTTTACAAGGCAGTTCAAAATCCTAGTTCACATATACACACACACACAATGGACTACCACTACTCAGCTCTAACAACAACAAAATCTTTCCATTTGTAACAATATAGGAGGATCTAGAAGGTATTATGTTAAGTGAAGTAAATCCAAGACAAATGTCTTATGATTTCACTCATATGTGGTAAACAAATGAACAAACAACACAAAAATAAACTCTCAGACTATATAAACAAAAGACTAGTTACCAAAAAGGTAGATAAATCAGATAAAATGGGTCAATTATATGGTAATGGGTAGAAACTAGACTTTTGCCAGCAAAGATATTGCAGTATATACAAATGTTGATTTATAGGGCTAGACACCTGAAACCTAAATGTTATAAACTAATGTTGCTTCCCATTAAAAATGTATATATCATAAATATTATCATGTATGTATATAGCATATATACATACATATATCGATACACACACATATACATACAGATAAAATCCTAGCCACAGACATCAGGCGCTTGGGCTGGGAAAGAACAGTTTAGAACTCGGGTTAGAGTTGCAGGACTGGGAAAGCAGCTTCTCGGAGAACGTCAGAGCCACAGTAGAGCAGTTAGGACCCAGAATGAGCAACAAACAAACAGAGTAATATAATGTGAACACTCCATCTCCAGCTAGCAATTAAGGAGCAATATAACAGAATGGCTGGTTAGAAGGCTGGAAATGGCTGAGGGGGCCACCAGGTAGAAGAAAGACTAAAAACTCTGCTAAAATAAGCAATTGATAGTAAACTCTCAGAGATTTGTTCGACTTGATTTACAAGTAGAAAATTATATTGTGCTACTATATAACAAGCAACGTTGTTTGTTTTATTTTTATAATGCACAATTACACTTCTTAGAAAATCTCTATCTTCTGGATAATCCACAGTACTCACTCAGCATCCACTGTGTGTCAGGTAGTTAAGGGACATTTGCTCCCTTGCAACTCACTACACATTAGTGTTGGATGCTGTTACCTCATTTGAAAGGCTGGAAAACTGAGGGTCGGTCAAGTCATTTAAGGAAGAGCACACAGTGAGTACAGGAGCAACACTTGATCAGTTTCAAAATTCATTCATTAAAACAACAAAACCAATATTTTTGGGGCTCCAGATAGAACATAAGATTGACAAGATGCACTCTGCTTTCATGAAGAGTATGAAGTTAGCAAAGAGCACAGGCTTCAAACAAGAAATTACAATACACCGATGAAGTCTGGGGAAGTGCAGAAGATGAGTAAAAATAGCAAGATTAACGTTGGGTAGGGGTCAGTGAGGCCTCTCGGAGAAAAAGATTTAAATGAAGCCTTGGTGAACAGGTACATGGAAAGATGCTCAGGTCACAAACCATCAGGGAAGTACAAATAAAGATCTTAATGAGATACCTACTTGATGACTATATTAAAAAAATAAAAATAAAAAAAATAACAAGTGTTGACAAGGATGTAGAGAAAGGGTGAGCCTTGTGTACTATTGGTGGGAATGTAAATTAGTGCAGTCACTAAGGAAAATAGTATAAAGTTTCCTCAAAAAATTAAAAACGGAACTTCTGAATGATTGAGCAATTCTACTTACGAGTAATTTGTACCAAGAAAACAAAAACACTAACTTAAAAAGACATAGCATCCCTGAATTTAGGATGGAATTAGGTATTTGCATAGAGCTTCAGAGGACAAATGAAAAATCAGCTACTCTTGAGTACCTATTAAGTGCTCAACCATTTACACGTCTTTTCTAACACCCAGGACAATCTTATGAGGTAATGTTTTCCTCATTTCACAGAAAAAGCAGAGGCCTAAAGAAATTTGGTCATCCTCGATGTCACAGTTGCCGCGTCGCAGGGCTGGAATTCAGGCCTTTTCAGTCTCACTTCACAGAGCCCTGGCTCTTCTCAAAATACCACTCTGTATCTGACAGAAACTTTAAAATCCTGCTTCCATTTAATAGTTTTAGAACAACAAATAACAACAAAAACAAGGGTAGGTAGAAGAATTTTCTTTGCATCGTCATTCTGTATCTTAGATTTATAAGCTATAAAGATGTCTAGCAGAGGCCTTGGTCCTCAGAGAACCATAGAGTTTTATAGCTGTCCTAGAGGGCCGTCAGAGAACCACAGAGCTTTATGGCTGTCCTAGAGGGCCGTCAGAGAACCACAGAGCTTTATGGCTGTCCTAGAGGGCCGTCAGAGAACCACAGAGCTTTATGGCTGTCCTAGAGGGACTTCGGAGATGCACGCATCATTGCATCGGCTAGGTCTCCTCTCCTTCCAATTCAAGCGCTACCAAAACTTTCTATGTGGTCACTTAGGACTGATTTTCTTGTTTTTAATTTTTCAAAATTTCCTACATGAAAAATTATATAATGAAATAGTATAATAACATAATGAACAAGCTTTAAAATTTTTTAACATTCTCCCATATTTACCTCTGATTGTTTTCCTCTTTTCTTTTATTTACCACTCCCATGCACATTTGACACTACCATGGTATATTATGAATGCATACAAAATTATTTGTGATTTTGCATGTTTTCCAAGTTCTATGCAAATGATAGCATACTGTACACGACATCCTGCAGCTTTGATTCTCTACACTAATTTACACATATTTTAGTGGAAGACAACTTGGTAAAGCACAGCAGATGCGGACTTCGGGATAGTCAGGGAGCATCCTGGCTTTTTCACTTAAGCCCTCAGGCAAGTGAATAACCTTTCCAGAGCTCCAGCTTTTTGATCTGTGAAAATGGGGATAGAGGGCTGCCCTGTGAACTGCTAAGACTCTTAAAAGAAATAAAGTTGATAGAAACTGAACAGTATCTAAAAGTTGAGAGAGAGAGACAGAGAGAGAGGGAGAGAGAGAGACAGAGACAGAGACAGAGAGAGAGGGAGAGAGAGAGGGAGAGAGACAGGGAGAGAGAGAGACAGAGAGAGAAAGAGACAGAGAGAGAGCGAGAGACAGAGTGAGAGACAGAGAGAGAGAGAGAGGGGGAGAGAGAGAGAGAGAGAGAGGGAGCTACCTTGCAAGACTACTGGAGGCATAACACCTATTTTTTGGTGCTGCCACAAAGCAAATATTTAATAAATGTTAACCATTATTTATCATAATAAAACAGTATTCACTCAATAAATGGTAGCTATTTTTACTGTAATATGCAAAAATTCTTCACATTAGTTTAGGAATCCTAAATCTTAAAATGGCCCTAAGGTCCCTAGTGCCTGACTGTGCTCAGATAAAAGGAACTGAGATAAATTCCAGGTCAAGTCTCCATGAATTTTTAAGTATTCCTCTATCCAGCTGGGCTTGAATTGTTTATTTTAATGGCAGAACTAAACTGCTATTCCTTTGATCTCTACCTCAAGCCATTCTATGTGACTGTGATCAGGAGTCTAACTTATAGAAGTATTTTAAAATCTAAATCTGTCTCCCAGCCACAGCACCCTTTCCTACCCAACTCTTCCATGAACTAGTCCATTCCCATATAATTCTATGTTATCCATAAATTTAATGAGCGTTCACTTGCATTTTCAAGGAAGATGTGAAATTTGGGCACAGGACAGTACCTATAGAAGCATGGATGTTTGTCATCTCTATCTCACCCATTACAAGGAGACTGATATTATACCTTCAAATTTTTTCTGGTTCTGTGCTATTACTCCATTAAAGAAAAAAGAAAAATACATTTATTTATTACCTTATTTTTAATACCTTGACCCAACTTCTCTTACCTACCTCTGCCTATCAAAACCTCATTCATTCTTTATGATTCCTCTCCGCTACCAAGTCCCTCATGAAATCCATCCTGATTCCCTCTCCCATTAGGGGTAATCACTCTCTTCTAAATGCCAGAGCATATGCTTGGAACTCAGAACTCAGCAAGTAGTTAGCTCTCTGCAGCACTAATTAAACTGCAAGCTCCTCCAGACAAAGAAGTCCCACACACTTCTCACATAAGATTCAGAAATGCTCACTAAGAATGTGCTGAATTGAACTCTATGACTAACAGGACCGATACACTATGATGGATCATTAGGCAAAATGCAAAGTATAACTATCACTGAAAGTAGGCCAACCTGCTTATTCTCATGTCCTCATGGATTCAATCTCTCTCTCTCTCAAGAGTATTAGTAATAACTAATACCAGGGGCCTCTGCCATGTCCAACTCTTTCTAGACATTATTTCTCTTCTCTTATTAACCTGCAAGTGGAACTGCCCCCATTTCCAGATGCAGTACAACTAAAGCTCAAGTCCAGGTTTGCCTAAATCTGAAGTCCATGCTCTTACCACTTCATGTGCCCCAAATAATAAACGCTAGTTTGACTCTCTATACTCTGCGAAACAACTTCCCTGCCGCACGTACCAGGCTTCAGGCAAGGAACACAATGAATAAATAAATCAGGATGCCCTCAGACTCAGCCAAACAGTAACTCATAAAAAACACACTTTATCTTTCCCAAGATTCTTAAACCTCTAGTCCTTCCATCCCCTAGAGAAAATCCCGATCCGTGTGGGATATTAATTATGATAAAATTTATTAAATACTCATAAATGCTAGACACTACAGGGAACGCTAGAAAAACACAGCTATGTATCTATGATCTCATTCAAAGAAAATTAAGTGTCTCGATGATGAGGACTCCTGGTAGCAGTAAATACCATTTTATTGCTTGTATCTTCCCTATCCTTCTCTTATTACTGTTTATTATTTATTTAATCTCCTAGATTTCAGACAAAACGCCAAAAACTAAAATACGTTCCAGATAAAATATGATCTTAGTGGAGAGCATACAACCAACTCACTATCAGTCTTATCTCTATCATAGGGTCCTTGTGAAATATTATCTATAGATTTTCATGTTTCTTTGCTCCTTCTTGGATTGAAATGGGGTAAAAAGGGCTTGAACCTTACAGATGAATTCAATGAAGATAAAATGATGCTCCCTTATTTTAATGCTAGAACACATACACACAAAGAAATGATTCCATTTGACTTTTCCTTCTCTACAGTAGACTGGGACATTTTTTTCATTATAAAATACACTCAAATTAAACTCATTTTTCTCAGAATCTCTATTCAAAGTGGTACAGTTACAGCACAATGATTCATACATGTGACAAGACTAAAAAAGATCACATACAAGTGAAAGCCAGACTAGAATTTACACCTAATGGTAATTCTGCCTGGCTCTACACACTCCAGGGTCAAGGTGATATTACATTTTAATAAAATGACACTTCCATCTGGTGGTTTCCAAAGGACTGAGAGAATTGTGATTAACATAGGAAAATATCAGACAGGTCAGTGGTTGAGCCTATTTGTCTGGTTGGATTAAATGAGAATTCTCAGTGATGAAGATATTAAACAAACAACAGAATAAGACATTTGATGTGATAAATAATACAAATTAATTTTTGCATGCAGAGCCAACTCTGAAATGCAGACATGATATCCTAGATCAGTGAGGGAGTTCACACCCTTTGCTCAAGCATGAATTTCCTTAACAAGCCACACAATCATTTATTTCACCATTAGAGATCAGGCTTAAATGGAAATAAGCTTTTGGAAGAAGTAGCACATTGATTTTCATGAAATAACATTGATTCTCAGCCCCCACCCCACTCCCTCTGTCCATACACATACTAATTCATACTAAGGTTTAAGTATCTGATGGGCAGAAGAGACTGCTGCAGACTGTCTGTCTATACAAACCCTTAAATAACCACAGAAGTAAAAAAAAAAAAAAAAAAGAGGGGAACACTATTGGAAATTGACAAAGGGAGAGGTCGGAGTCCTAAGATCTAAAGCAAAACATTACTTGAAAATTCCACCTAAGTCCCATGGAAGCCAGCTTGCAAAATCTACTCCCATGATTATTCTAATTATGCACTGGGTCAGCTGTAAGATATTCTGCAGTAATTGCGCATTAAAATACAAAAGCCCATGAGCACAGACAGGTAAGTGATGATACATATGTGCGTTTAAGGAAGGAATGGAAAAATCTAAGAAGACTTTGGTTGACAAATCTCGAGCATTGTCAACTCTTTTTAAAATGCATTTGTTCACTGTCGGCTCTGATGCCAGCTATGGCTGCACAGCATCTCCAGATCTTTTGTTGCTTCATTCAGTGAAGAAGTAAGAAAATGCCTCTAACGCTGTAATCATCTTTCAACTTTAATAACATTCAATGCTAATTAGAGTATTCATGCTAGCCCCAGCAGCAGTTAAATGTCCAGAGCTAGTGCAAGGGACCCTACTTTATCATACTGCTCAGATGCTAGGCCATAAAGGAAAATTTAGCCTACTCTGCTGATGTACAGCTCTGGTTAACATGTCCCTTGTAGTAGATGAGCTCTGATTAGTATTTTCTCTGTTAAATCATTCAAGACTTGGGAGCTGCATTTTGCCTTAAACAGCACTAGGGCTTCATGAACAAATGCAATGGCTCTTCTTAACAGGGGTTTGAAAAGTCAGTGAATTTTGGCTATGGGGAAGCCAAAAAAAGAAAATCGGCACATTTCCACCCTGGGAGTCACACCGCACTCTAGTTGCTGTCCTCATTAGTACTTAACTCAGCAATATTGCAAAAAACAGCCACTCAAAAGTAATTTAAGTGCAACTGACTCATGTTGTTACAGATAATGGAGAAAAGTCTACTCTCGGCAAAACAGCGGGAGGGGCACAGCCATAAAACTTGAAGGACTAGTCGGGACAAGTAATTCATTCCAACATTTCAACACTGGATAACATAAAATGTTATTAGGAAGGTAAATTTGAGACAATCCTCCAGATGTAAGTATTTAGATTATCCCAGCTGGGGATAACTATTAAGGAGGTTACCTGTGAGTTAAATATGTAGTACCCATAAGGGGAAAATTCTGAATGCAAGTAACTAACAGACCAATAAGTTCTTTGAGAAGCCTTGATTCTGTAGGAACTGAGAGCTGTTAAGGGGCATGAAAATAGGTCTTCGATAAGTACTTCTTTACTGTGGTGACATCGTGTAATCAATATGGGTTAATTCAGCCTAAAAATCTGTGTAGCGTTCCACTAGAGCGGCACAGAGGATGAGAAAACACTGACCTCCAAACACAGAGCTTGGCTGCCTGGCAGAGTGAAAGGGCAGGGACCACCTTCGGAATCAGAAAAGTGTGGCAATGAATCTTGGTTCTATTATTTCCTGTCTTACCACCCAAACCTCCTGGCAGCTGCTGTCAAGGTGCTGAAACTGCTGCACACGTACAGGGTGGGCTGGTGAAAAGAACACTAAGGTTCACAAGTTCCAGGTTCAAGTTCCACCATGACTGAATCTGAACAGCTTCTAGCAAAAATAAAAGGCAGGGGAGCAGGGGATGTGGGGTGTCCTTCAGTAAATAGTTCTCTGTGCCACAAGTCAGAAAACAAGAACGCTCAGAGTCTGGAAGTCCAGGAATAAAAAGAGCGGCACACCCACATATGATCTACCCTCATTTACCAGGAATAGTTGGAATCCACACTTACATAATGGAAACTTGTCTTTTTCTACCTAAGGTCGGATCCTATGAATTTATGATACAATAAAGCATGGCATTCTAAACTATAGCATTTTAACCTCTAACCAAAAAAAAAAAAGTTTCGGCCTTCCAAGACACAACAAGGCTGTCACCGACACCTGGAACTAAGGTTTGATAGACCTGAAACCAATTTCAGTCTCTGGGAAGAGGTCTGTCAGAAAATTGTGCACTCAGATTTTAGACTCAGGAATATCCTCTACATATTAGAGGGGTCAATCTCCAATCATTCAGAAGAGCAACTGCTCATTAGAATCATCTGGGACCTGCCAAAGAAAATTACTTTACATCCACTGACTCAACACAGGTCAGTGGAATTAAAAGGTTTCTCAACTGCCTTGTTAAACAGACAGCATGTACCAAGAGACCAGTGCTCCATAGTTTCATACTTTCACACCAAGTGATCTACAGACTAACACTAAACCATTAAGAAACTTTAAATCATTTCACATTTCTGTCGGTCAGTATATTTAGGTGTCAAAAAAAGGCGGCTGGGTCACAAGGTCTGTGTGGCACTTGCAAAACTAAGGACCCGATGGATGATGGGGTCACATGGATTGCATTTTGTTGTGAAAAATATTGCCCCCTTTCCCTATTTATTCCTCATCTCCTTGTTTGGCAATTAATTTTCTTCCATATGAAAAACTGTCCTTTAGTCATAAGGCTAAGGTGGCCTCACTATGGACTTACCTCTAAGGAAATAAGAACAAGGTCATGTCAAGTCAACAAAACAAACTGATTTTAAAGCAGGTACACGTGTATGTATATAAAGACACATTCATGAAGATATTATCTGTTGGGGTTGAATCAGAAGACTAGAGTCTGAGTGACCATGTATAAAATGGGAGTAATGTCATCCTCTCTGCTTATTTTAGGAGTACTCTAAGAATCAAAGTCAGGAGTAGAGAAAAAAGATTTGTAAATCTTTGGGCATAATGCAAATATGTCATTTTTTTAAATTAACTTTTCTTATTCATATAGACAAAGGAAACCTTGAAATTAGAGAGAAAAAAGCCAGGCTTTCACAGAATACAGGCTCATTAAAATGTGGCTATGTAAGTAGCAGAAAAGATTGTGAACAAAAGCATCAAATCATTCAATAGACATTTTATGTTAAGCCCTTACCACAGAGCAGACTCTATGGGGCTAGGTGCTGGGGACATGAAGGCACTTCAGGTCACTGCTGTATCCTCAGCACCCTGCACAGCAACTGAGATAGAGGCACACAGTATTGGCAGAATGAACGAGTGAACGAGAGACATGGCCACTGTCGCAGAAAGGCTGAGCGTGCAGTTAGGAAAACCTGGTGCATAAGAGAGCAGTAATTATCAAAGCCGATGTGAAAGAAGTTCATATAGTTAGGACATGAAAAAGAGTAATCAATTCAACTTGAACTAGGGTTAACAAGTGTGAGTGGAGAGAAAATCAGAAAGGTCTTCAGAGATGAGCTGAGCCTATACTGAGACCAGTGCATAAACTCCTTAGAGTCTACTCCCCTTTAGCCATGTAGTACATCTCTAAGGATAAGACATGTGGTAACACGGGTGTTGCAGAGTGGGATGCAGTAAGGAACAGACTGTGTTGATATCATCTTTGTTATAGGTAATCCTACTGAGTTGAATTTGCATGTCTTGCTGGCCTCAATTACATATAAAAGGAAGTTAAAAACAGAAACAAAACAAAGCGAAAGGCAGTCATGGAGGAAGAAAGGATATGGGCAACTTCCATGAAGGTCCTGCAATATCAGTGTCTTTACTGATTCTTAAGTCCACTAAAGATGCTCAGGACAGTATATGTTATTTTCACAGTATATTCATATAATGAAAACATTTAGTCCAAATATGGACAAAATATTAAATACCCTCAGATACAAGCAAGAAATGTTATAGTCAGTTCTATAGCATATTTGTTAGGTGTTATTAAATGGTGAAAGTCAAAATCTCGTTGCTCCCTACAGCTGAGTGCTAATGACTACACGAGATACATGTCGTTCTAAAGCTGCAGTGCCAAGAATCACTCCACTATACAACGAAGATAGAAGGGGAGTAATTAACAACCTCAATTTATACTGCATCCAAATTGCAAGACGAAGGAATTATTTCAACAGCAAGCTTGATTGCAACCTACATAAACTGGTCAGTAAAACAGTCTACAGTTTTGCACCATTAAAATTTAGTGTAACTTGCCGAAGAAAATCTACAAATGACCTAACAATAAATTCAGACAAGAATATAAAACACATTTCACCACATACCTATTTATATCAGTTCAGTCAAGTCATGTTTAATTTATGTATTCTATTTAGCAAAGAGGAATTGTGGTGACAGAGGAAAGTGGTAATTGTATATAATCACTTAATATCATCAGGAAATTTCTCAACAGCAAAATCAAGGATAACAGTTAGAATAAAGGTGAAACAGGCTCATCATCATGAGTGACAGGACCACGCATCTTTAAAGTGCCTTATCAAGTCAGTCTACTTATAACATTTCCTTTTTGTTTTAGAGAAGATGCGTAGGTACAGGAAAAACAGAATAAAGTATCAGTCTCAGGGTCCTCTAGATACTAACAAGTACAGTGCTAAAAAACTTTTGTTTGTTAATTATACGTATCAATAGTACATGAGAAATTAAAATTGCAGACATTTAAAACATATTAATCCATTAAAAGTATAAATCTTATAGGTCAATATTAATACCTTTTTGATGAAAGTAACTATCATTTAAAACAAAAAATAATAAAAAGAGTGGCATTGCTTTATATTTTGAAAAATCTTTCATGTTTTCTTGCTCGAAGAGAGCTGGATTTTCATAACTTTCTGTAATGCATCTGTTGTAATATGCTGTTTTGAATGCAATATAGCAACAGAATTCAGCTTCACAGAGATACGCAATTGGAAAGGAATAATTGTATATTATTCTTTAATACTATATCCAGACTTGAAAGTGACCATTTTTTAAGGTTGGCTGCAAGGTGGAATCTGAGAATGTATCAATGAACTTTTTGCATGCGTTTAGATTAAAATACACTGCTCCATCTTGCTGTTGGAGTGGTTCTTTAACTCACTCCTAACTACGTAACATCATGCATTGGTATTTTGGAAAATACTGTTCACTGAGTCTACAGATCTTCCAAATGGTGACACTTTTCATTACATTGTATCAAAAATTCACCACTGTGTTCACCAGAGAATCTTTCAGTATCAGGATGCTGTCAAGCTCACAGCCACAATGGTGAATACGAGTTTTCTAAACTTCTAACTTTTCTATGAAGCCTCGTTTTGGCAACAAATACTGCTTTCCCTGAAGTGGGTAGGCTCTGCCATTCATTTCTTTTTTCACTCATTCGCTTTTGATCAAATCTCTATATATACTTAAGTCTGGAAAGCCACAGTCTTTCTGTTAGCCATTCTTTCCAGTAAAAAAAAAAAAAAATGTGTCCTGTGAAAAAAGAGCCACTCAGCTCACAACCCAAGAAATGCACAAACGCGTTCCTTTGATAGCCACCGCAATCCGGTCGGCATGCAGTGGGGGTGATTTACACACACCAGCCATTTGGTCACAGAGAATATTAAAAAGACAAGTACTCAAGGGTTGAGATTCAAAAAGTGAATTTTTTTTTAATTGCTTCATTGAGGACAGTCTTAGGTAAAACTGACTTCCTCCCTTTTAACTGCAAGCTTACGGCAGTGAAGAACAGGGTAACTGGTACCGTCTGGTGCTACCGCCCAGACTCATGCGGAGGCAGCAGCAGTTTTCCCACCGTTTATGTACCGTCAGTATAAGCATCAACGCGGTTAAAACAAACAACAAAAAAGGCAAACAAAAACCTACAAATAACATCTTAGCATTACTTATGAAAAGCATTTTGACCTCATGGATCCCCGTGAGAGGATCTCAGGGATCCCAGGGGGTCCACAGACCACACCTGGGGAACTGATGGTGTAGAACAAAGACAGTTTCAAGGTCATTAAGTCTATCTCCAAGACTTAGCAGTTATGTACTCTTTGACACATTCTTTAACCTCTTTATTTTTAAGAAGCATTTATTTATTTTTCTATTTCTAATGTCCATCTTGGTTGCCCCCACTACCCTACTGTGTCTTGAGCCCGGGTCCTGGAGATGATATGGATGACACCCAGCAGCCTTGTCCACTAAGCCACCAGGGCACACCTACTTAACCTCTTAGATTTCAGTTTCTTCAGTTAACAAAATAAAACGCAAAATTAAACCCCATTTCATCGACCAGCTGTGAAGATCATGACATGTTAAATAAGGACCAAAAGATCCAGTAATATTCACAAAATATTATTTTTAACTCTCTCCTCCATATAAAATGAAGATTATCCTACTTTTGGACATATGCAAAAGCCAACAGAAGTTAAATGACTGAAGGTCAGAAGAACTAACAATAAATGAGAAAATTACTACGAGAGTAAGTATAAATAATAGATCAGTCTAATATTGTTCTAAAACCAAGGGATTTTAAAATGCTCTGAAGAAATGTTCATATTTTGTCAGTAAAATTTTGTGAACTGTCTTAATTTCAAAAGTGATGTCAATACGCATCCTGAACCATTTATCACCGTACTTCAGTCATGACTGACACCCTTCTCTCAATACTCTCAAGAAAACCTTTGAGAATTCATTTGTGTTTTATTTGTTCTCTATTACACACAAGTTGCACTCAACCTCAGCACTGTGATTTCAGTTTTTCTACCCCAGCTGCCAGATCCCATCTGGTGTCCTTTATCTAAGACACCTGTTTCAGGAATGAGACAATTAAGGTGATGAACCATTTCCTCACAGAAAATTTAAATTCCCCATTTCCTTAGGAATGTTAGCAGGAGAGAAAAAAGTGTTTAATAAAGTACAATTATACATCTAATTACCAGATGTCAAACATTAAACCAGAACCAATATTCTAATTGCTCTTGTTTTGCTCCACTGAAACACTGTATTAGTTATCTATCGCTGTGTAACAAAATTACCAGCATTAGTAGCTCAAAATAACACACGTTTATTATCTCAGTTCTGTGAGTCACAAGTCCAGGCACAGCTGAACTGGGTCTTTTAAAGGCTGTCCTCAGGATGTCCACCAGGCCTGCATTCTCATTTCGAGGCTCAGCTGGGGGAGAATCTGCGTCCTTGCTTGTGTGGATGTTGGCAACATTCGGTTCAGTATCATTGTAGGACTGAGGGCTTCCATTTTTTTTGCTAAATGTCAGTGGAGGTTGCCCCAGCTCCCCCTGGCCACATGTATTCTTTACCACATGGCGCTCTGCAATATGGCTGCTTCCTTCCAAGCAGCCAACAAGGAAGATGGTGTTACAATCTTACACAGTATAATCACATACATAAAATCATGTATCTTCTGTCACTTTTGCCACACTATAATGGTTAGAAGCACGTTATAGGACCCACTCACACTTAAGGGGAAGGGATCATATCAGGGCATGACCACTGAGGGGCAGCGATTCAGGTGTAAGTGAAGTGTGTGTGTACCACAGACATATTGGAGAACGGTTAGTGGGGAACAGGAAGAGGCTGAGAAATGCCAAAAGAAGAATTAATGAGTCTGCCAATTATGGAAAAGAGATATGTATTTGCTTCCATGGAGATATAACAAATGCAGATGAGAGTTGAGATAGTACTGATCTACAGGTCTGAGTTGGTGGGGTGGACACAACGGCGAGAGTTAATAAGCAGGTGACAATGGTGTGGACAGTGGTCACTTGGAACGGGATCCCAGTGAGCAGCTGGAATATGGAGGGAAGAATCTAGACTTGGGGAGGAGGACTGATAAGAGACAGATGGTGTCCGGGCTCTATCTGAGGAGGAAGGAGCTGATACAGGTGCTGGGACATGGCGTTAAAAAGGAACCAAGCAAAAGGCAGTCTCAAGGACCCAGTGAGCAAGAACAAGTGAGTTCCAGACACAGAGCTCAGAGAGCTAGGGAGTGTTTGGGCAAGAAGAGCGTAGGGCAGCAAGACTAATTCTAGATCCATTTGGCTGAAAACCCAGGCTGCCTTAGCTCTAGAGAGTGGGCTGGTCAGAAACTGAGCAGGTGAAACTAAACTCTAAAGTACTGGTTTCAGGAGCCCAGCAAGAGCAAATAGGGGCTGCCTTAGTTTCTCAGGGCTCAGGACATGGGTGGAGTCTAAGTTCAGAGCATGGTCTGAACACCGCCAAACCCAGCCTCAGCCCACCCCCCTAGTCCTGTCTCCCTCCACACTTGGCACCGCTTAGATTGAACAGCCCGGCCTGCCCTGAGGCATGAATTTGCATCCCTCTGAGACATGTCCTCGGTTAACTCTGCCTAAGCGCTGCACCCCCCGTTTCCATCTGGGGAAATCCTATTTACCTTCACCTATTCACTAGTTTAAATGCTACTTTCTCCACGAAAAGACCCAGTGTCTAGGCCTCTACTAGCGTTTCTCAACTGATGGTTGTTTATGTTGTATGTCTTTACCCTGTCGATCAGTAGCATGAAAGGAAACGGCTGTGCCTACCCTTCAATTTATACCCTTTACACCTGGAACAGTGGCATCTGTGGGTATTCAATAAAAATTGGTGAAAACACAAATCCAGGAAAATTCAATTGAGCTTTATTAATCTTGCCTAGAAGCCTAATTTCATTCTCCACTCTCACAGACACCCCTCGCCCCCTGATACAGACCCGCTTCTTGCAGATCGATGGAAGCTCCGTGCATGTGTCTTGGTTCACGTAACTACCGCTCTTTAATGAGCACTAATGCAGGTGAAGCCTGAAAGAGAGAGCTGAAAAAACAGCACTAAATCTTTTATGAACAAACTGCAGATCTGCGTGCACGGTCAGACATTCCCCCCACTGAGCTGAGCTCTGATCACCAGATGTGAGAGGTAAAGCAGAACACAATACCCACATGTTTCCAAAGGAGAGAAAGTCCCAAGTGTGGGCAACCCAGAAAACCCACATGACCTGAGGTGATGTTAAGCCCCTCTCCCTCTGCTGACAAGAAAAACCTCAGCCTTGGCACTTGGTATCTTTCCTGTCTAGAGCGAGAGTACTAGTGTCTCCTGTTCAGCTTACATCTGGCGCATGAGAGCGGCTCCCCTGCCCCGGTCGTAAGGCCTTCGTGACTAGCCTGGTGTGCAAGCAGCAAGCTGGACCCACACCCCGAGACACCCTTTCCAAGGCCGGTCACTGAATCCAGCACCAATAAATGTGCAGGCTGTCTGTCGAGGAGACCGGGCTCCGCATACTCTGGAGGCAGGCACGACAGGATTCGTCGCTCCTTCTCTGTGGTAAAAGAGTTTAGCTGAAGTCTGATGGCAGTGTTCATGGTGGTCATGTGGCTGGACACAGGGCCCTAACTAATCTGCTCCAGCCCCTCTCAGCTGGTTAGTGTGGATTTTAAACCCCGGAAATGGGAACACAACGCATGTATCTTTTCATTTTCTTTAAAAATATGCACAGGTTCATGTTTTAAAATGGCCCTGTGGCCTGAACAATAAACGAACTTCATTCCTGAGGGGGAACCAGCAGTAGACAGGCTGACCAAAAAAAACCAAAATACATGATAAAATGACAAAAACAAAACACAAACAAACAAAACTAACCTGCTTATTATGTCCTTAGAGTTGAACTTGTGGAGAGAACCTGTTCAAGAACTGGAAGGGACCTGTGTCAAGATGGTCTTCGGACCACACTGAGCACAGCAGGTGCATTCCCCGAGGACAGCTGGTCAGTCAGCGTCCCTGCACTAGCATGGCCTGTCTGCTAGCTCTTTAGTCTTTCTTTCCACTCCACAAGTATTCACTGAGAACTATTACTACAACAGACATTCTACTCTAAGAACAGAATTTAGAAGGTAGCATAAGTAAGAAATTAAGGATGTAAGAATGGAAGTTTTAAACCACATTAGGTGAAGCCAACAAAGTCCCTTTGGAAAGTATACTTGACTTTCTTATCCAAAAAAACCAAAGGAAATTGAAAAAATATTTACTTCCACTGTTCATTGTTAAAAGTTTAAGGAAAGCTATTATAATGATTCTGGCTTTTATAATCCATTTCCATGAGCTTCAAACATCTGTGCATTAGAACTTAATCATCTGAACTGGGTTTGATCTGTTTTTACATCTCCGCAGTTGGCCACAGCAGTGCAACTTCCTGAATGATTGCAGCCGGACCGTCCCAAAGAGATTTCTTTGTCAAGGTCTCACTGTTCAATGACAAGAGGTGTTATGCAGAAAACAAATACAATTTAAACACGTTTTATTAATGTATTGTGTGCATGATATCTATGTAAACAAACATTTTATCACTTCTACTGAAATAGAAAATAAAAAGACTTTATAAACGAATGCAGTAAAGCATATAAGATGCTACAAAATCTAATATTATGAAGAAATAAAAATTCACCGCAATCATAATATTAAGCCTACACTTTTATATGGGTTTCTGGAGGACAAACACCACTAGGCTGATGAATATCTGTACAGATACTAACAGTTTATAAAGCAGTTTGCATGCTATTTATTTTAACCCAGTGTTTCTCAGCTAGAATGACACCCCACTGGGGTACACATGTTTAGTTGTCATAACTCGGGGGGCGTGAGGATTGCTACTGGTAACGAGTGGGTAGAGGTCGGGGGACTGCTAGACATCCCACAATGCGTAGGGCAGAATAATCCAGCCCTTCTATGTCACTAACGCTGGAACAGGGGAATTCTGCCCCAGGCAGTGCTCTGGAGTGTGCGTGTACAGTCCCTCAGGCTGTGTTACAACCAGTGTCCGAGTGACGGCCTAAGAGTCTACCTTTTTCCCTAGGTACCAGGCGATGATGCTGATGTGCAGGTTCATGGAGCACCGCGGTTCTATAGCACACACAGCGTTCAATATGCCTATCTTATCCTTTTCTAGATCTGTTCTCAAAGCCCCTGGTGAGTGGGCTGCACGAATCCACCCTTCCAACCATACGTACACAAACCTGTCCGTAGACCCTGGTGGACTCCAGAACCCAGCTGCGTTGGTCAGGTGACCCCCTCTGAGAATATTTTTATACTGATCTCAGGAATTCTGGAGAGTTTCTGCTAAAATCTAAGAGTTAGCAATTAATTCCAGGATCTAGAAACTGATGTAGGACTAGGTTCAGGATGGCGGTGTGTCTGAAGCAGGAAGGGAGGGAGGAAAAACGAGGGAATGTTCCTTGACAGGCAAATATGAGAGAGCAACCTCACCTTGGTTCCGAATCCCTCTTGAGGCTTCAGGTGAACTTCCTGTCCCAGAATTCATTAGATACCGCTATATCCTGAGATAAAATTCCCTTTTTTGCTTAAATTAGTTTAAGAAAGTTTCTCCACTTAACTTGTTCTTGACTAAAATGTGCTTACAACCCTGCAATGTGTAGCTATGGCTCAGAAGTTAAGACACTTGATCAACGTCAGTATAAAGCACTAAAGGGCAGAGCACAAATCCTTTACCTCCTAATACTACACTCCTTAGACCACAAAGTCTGCCCCTATCAACGACCCAACAGAAAATCTCACAACTACTGACCTAGCTCACAGAAAAGCAGAACTGGTTGAATTTTTCATTTTCTGATCCCAAATTACTCATTCCTCTCTCTACCTGGGGGATTATTTCCAATCAACTCTTCAAAGTGAGATAAGCTAACTTTCTGAGATGGAAAAACAATAATACAAATTTGAAAACTCTAAGTGATATGAAGAAGGGCAGAATTGCAAAACTAATTCCAAATGTCATGCACTTGATTTACTGAAGTACCCGACATACAAGAGCATATGTGTGAAGTGTGTGACCGGATGCATCTTGACAGGTGCGCACAGCTGCAACAGATATGACAGAGACCACCTCCTTCTGTCCCTCAGAAGTTTTCTCCTAACCCGCCACAACCTATCTTTACCCTTCCCAGCTGGTCCCCACTCCTAGGCAAAGACTGGTGTACTTTCTGTGTCTAAAGATTGGCTTGTATTTTCTAGAATTTTACATAAGTGGAGTCAAGTTGTATGTACTCTTCATTGAGGGGGAGGTGAGTTATTTCATTCAATATAAAATATGAGGCTCATCCATGTCTCTGTATGTATCAACAGAAGTCTGGTCCTTTTTGTGAATGAGAAATATTCCATTGTTGGCATATAACCACAAGTTGTTTTCCTTTTACCTGTTGATGGACATTCAGGTCATTTCCAGTCTTTTGCTAGTACAGACAAAGCTGCTAAGAACATTCCTGTACAAGTCTTTGTGTGGGCATATACTTTCTTTTCTTTAGCTAAATAATTAGTATTGAAATGCTTGGATCATATGGAAGATATGGGTTTAGCCTTTTAGAAAACTGTCAACAATTTTCCAAAGTGGTGATACAATTTTACATTCTCAGCAGCAGCAGCAAATAAGAATTCCGGTTCTTTCACATCATCACCAAAAATTGGCACAGCCAGTCTTTTTAATTTTAACCATTCAAATAAATACATAGGGTTGTTCACTATGTTTTAAATTTGCATTTTCATAAAAACCTACTGATGTGAACATCATTTTTGTTGTTTCACCACTCATTGTCATTTTTTTATCAAGTTCAATTTTATTCATGTTTGCTCATGCTTTTACCAATTTTAAATCTGTATCTTTTATTCTCTCATTAGTGTCTTTCAAAGAGCAGAAGTTTTTACTTTGATGAAGTCTGATTTACCGATTTTACATACATCTTTAGTAAATACAGAGCTAACCAGGTCATCTACCTAGTATTAAGTGAACTTTTATCTTTCAAGGAATTTTGTCCATTTAATCTAAGCTGTCAAGAGTTATTAGCATGAACCAAATATTCCTTTTATTTTAAAAATATTTGTAGTATATATGCTGTTATTCCTGATATTGGTAATTTTGGTGTCTTTTTTGTTTCCTGAGCAGTCTGACTTCACATATCAATTTAACTGATTTTCTGAAAGTACCAGCTTTAGGGTTTATTGATTTTCTGTTTTTATTTCTTTTCTCCACTTCATTGATTTCTGATCTGATCTTTACTATTTCATTTATTCTGCTTACTTTGGGTTTAATTTGCTTTTTTCTTTCCAGCTTTTTAAGGTGGAAACTGAAGTCAATGATTTAAGACCTTTTTCCTCCTGTAACAGAGCACTTAACGCTGGGAATCCGCTCTGCGCTACGCTAGCAGCACGTGCACATTGTGAAATGTTGTCTTTTCATTCAGTTCAAAACACGTACTAACTTCCATTCTAAAATCTTTTTTGATGCATGTGTCTAAAAGGCTAACAACTGACACAGCAAAGATGCAGTGAAGCTGGAATTTGAATCTACCTAATCCCAAATCCAATGTTCTTAATCTCTATAAAGTTACCCAACTTTTCATGCCTCCATATCTTCATTTAACTCCACTTGGCTTTCAAACTCACTTTAAGCATTAATCTGGGAATAGAAGTGAAATAAACATGTAAAAGAAAACCCAGAATGAATGCTAAAATTTGTTGAGGGGTTACTAAATTCCAGGAAATATACAGTTATCTCGCTGAATCATTACAAAAAAAAAAACCTCTCATTTAATCAATACCAAAAAAAACTCATTTTAATGTTGAGGAAATATCTAAGACCATAAGACAGTAAGTGAGATCTAAACTTTTCCAGCTTCGAATCATAGTAGGAAGTTGAGAAGACTTAGGAGCAGGCTGTCTAACAAAAGGCTGGCATCAGAACACTCTAGAAAGGTTTTCAAAAATACATATGCTCGAACAAGCTGCATTACTACACACTAACAATGAGCAATCCAAAAAGAAATCAAGAAAGCAATTTCACTTGCAATAGCATCAAGAAGGATAAAAACAAGTCAAAAATAACAATTTTAATAAATGAATAAATTTAACCAAGGAGACATAAGATTTATACACTGAAAATTATAAAATATTGCTGAAAGAAATTGAAGACATAAATGGAATACAGTTAATATTCATAGATTAAGATAAAACACTACTAAGATGACAATACTATCCAAAATGTAATTTCTATCAAATTCTCAATGGTGTTTTTGCAAAAATAGAAAAATCCATGCTAAAAATCATACGGCATATCAAGGGACCCTAAATAGTCAAAATAATCTTGAAAAAGAAAGATAAAGTTGGAGACTTACAATTCCTGATTTCAAAATGTACTAGAAAAATACAGCAATCAAAACTGTGGTGCCAGCATATAGACCAGTGGAATAGAACAGAGAGCCCAAATATTAACTCTCATTCATATATATATATATATAATTCATATATATACATACATACATACACACATTATATATACATACACATACATACATACATATATGTATACACACATATATTCAATTTATTTTCTCAGAATTCCAAAACCATTCAATGGGGGGAAATGACAGCTTTTTCAATAAATAGTGTAATTGTGTACTGGGAAACTGGACATCCACAGGCAAAAAGAATGTAGTTGGATCTTTAAATATGTCATCTACAAACATTTTCTTAAAATGGATCAAAGCAAAAATCAAAGAGCTGAAACTGAAATATTTAGAAGACAAATCTTCATGACCTTGAATTTGGCAGTAGTCTTAAATATGACACCAAAGAACAATAAAAAATTATAAAATAGAAAAACTGAACTTCATCTAAATTAAAAAGTTTTATGCAAAGAATACTCTACAGGGAGCAAAAAGACAAAATGGGAGAACAAATGATATATGTGATAAGGGATTGACAGACAGAACATATGGAAAACTGATACAACTCAGAAAACAGTCCCAATTCAATACTAAGCAAAGAACTTGACTATAGACTTTTCTTCAAAAAAGATATACAAATTGCCAACAAATACATTAAAAAATGCTTAACATCACTAGTCAATAGGGAGATGCAATTCAAAATTACAATGAGATACCACTTTATACCTATTATGCTAGAATTATATGTTTTTTTTAAAAAAGGAAAATAACAAGTGCCGACAAGGCTGTGAAGAAAGTTGGATCCCTTGTGCACTGCTGGTGGGAATGCAAAACAGTGCAGTAGCTGAGGAAAACAGTGTGCGATTCCTCAAAAAGCTGAACACAGAATTACCATGCAACCCAGCAACTGCACTTCCAGGAATATCCCCGGAGCGCTGAGAGTGGGGACTCCAGCAGCTACCTGCAGAGTCACGTTCAGATGGTTTTATTTACAACAGCTAGAAGGCAAAGACAAAACAAGTGCCCATCACAGATAAGTGGAGAAACAAAATGGGGTACATACATTCCTAGAGAGTGAGCCTCAGAGAGCCGGAGCAGCGTGGTGGAGGCCCGGGCCAGCAGCAGCGGGTGTGGGAAGCAGAGAGGGAGTCAGTATCAGAGGGAACAGCATCAAGTTGGGAAGGTGAGACATTCAAAGCGGGACGGTGGTGATGGCAGCATAGCCATGTGAATAAAGTTAATGCTGCTGAAGTGTACACTTAACATGACTCAACATCAAATTTTGTTAGGTTTTACCACAACAGTGTATCTAAACTATTCATTCTCAGACCACAGCTCAGCCTGGAGGACAGTCACTCTAGGACAGTGAAGACCTCTCTGACTGGCAGGAGCTATTTTTTAAACTTTCTATAAATCACAAAATGGAATACAAACTATTTTCCAGATTGCTTAAAATAATCCCATAAGATAATAAAGTTAGTTTCAAAGGAAAAGATTGTGTTTACCTTACAGCTCCTGAATAAGGTATCTACTAGCTTTAAAAAAATCACACAAAATCCAAGCCCTCCTCTTGACTTTACAATATACTCTGAAAAATTAGGTTAAATAGCTAAAATAAGGAGGTAACAAGTAGATCAAGAATTAACCTTAAACAGCTATCATAATGAACTATATTCTCAACTGTTCTTAGCAAACATCAACTCAAACTATTCACTTCAACCTGACAGGCCTATTCTAAAGTAGACAATAAAATATGAAACCAACTAGCTTATTTGAATACTCCAAATTCAACTGATTTCACTATTTTCTTATTCTCCTAACCATTTATTTGAAACTATATAATTAAAGTCAAGGGGTTCTAAGAACATTATAGGTTACTAGTGTGGGAGGCAAAAAGCACGTTTCTAACAGGCGCTGGTCATGAAAGCGTCTTCCCCGCCAGTCCTTTCAACGCTGTAAGCATATGAATCAGCAGTTAATGATCACCCACTAGTAACGGAAGCCTCAGTCTGAGCTCCTGGGTTAGATACGGCATGACTTCTCAAACATTTCCTTTTCTAGCAGATAGAAATGATTATGTTTTCCAATCTCAATAAGAGAGTTTTGAGAATTACAGCCTTGTAAACCATTTTGAGATGCTTGGATTTCTTTATGTTTTAAAGAAGGGTAAAGTTCTATTTCTAATAACTGCCTCATGATGCGGTCATAAATAAGAGGCACATACACATGTGTCTGGGCTGCAGACAGAATATTCAAATCATGGCAACCTGCTCCCCAACCTGGTCACTAGCTGACAGACACCAGTTGGAAATGAAAGAATGGAAAAAGCCACTGCAGCATTAGCCTGTGTCCTGCAGCAGCGGATTCTGACCAGAACCCCTTTCATGTGAACGGTAACAGCACCTGACAAAGAAAAATGCAGACTCCTTTTCTCCTTGCAATGGCCACGCTAGCCCGAGTGGCAATATGCTGTACGAGAGAATAGCGTGGAAGCAAATATTCTAGCCATGGAAAGGCACCTTCCAGCTAAGCTGAGGCAGGATTTCTTGCAGAGAGGCAGCATTAGGCACATGGCTCTGTTGGCTATAAAAGGCTTATTGATCCTGCTGAAGCTTTTTGCAGGTTATTAAATCTAACTCAAGAGATCCAGACAAGACTTATTACAATCCGTTCACAGGTGACTGCAACATCAGACTGAACCTTCACACCAGGGAGAACTTCTTTGCCTTTTTGCAGCTCAGAAAAGAAAACAGCCCTCTTATTCTCAAGTGATACCTAAATATCACAGGAGAGTCTTCACAGGAGATTCTCCCACAGCTTTTCCATCACGTGCTATGACAGATTCATCTTGGCCTTCTCTTGTATTATACTAGTGTTTGGGAAAAAAGAGGCTGGGAAGGATTCAGGAAATGGGGTGTTTTCCCTTGGAAATAGACCCTACACTGCCAGCTGGGAAGGGTCTGAATGTTAAGTAAAATATGAATCAAACCAAAATGTTTTCTTCCTGGGCAGGAAAAGTTTCCCATAACTGGTTCTCATTCATTCCAATCCCAGGATTTTAATCCTCCTCAGCTAAGAGGAATGACCTAACAGGAAGTCTAATCTCTAATCAATTCTGTGTGTGTTTTAGGCAAAAAATGTTTAAGAGAGCTGTGTGTGCCTAGATAGAAAACATATACTGGTTAAAAAATATGTATCAAGTATTTTATGGGTGTGAGTTCTAATACGTTATTAGTACATAATATGGTGAGCCTTCTATTTACCCTTCTTTAGGTTCTAAAGTTAGTAACTCTAGCTTTTTCTTTCAACAACCTGTTCCTGCTACAAAGACTGATTACAGAACCTAGCATGTACATTATTGTGTACTGGAGAACGAGGAAGGCAGGAGAATGAACGGTGAGATGAGAATGCACTGATGAATTAAACAGGACCTCCATACTTGAGAAACCAAGAGTTTATAAGAGGAGATATATAGGTAAACAAATGACAAATGCTTTAATACACGAGCTAAGGAAACTCAAAGACATCATAGAATCTGAGCCTATGTTTTGGAACACAAGGCAGGAGAATGAACCTCAAGTCCTATTTCTTAAAGTTTAATTTCAAATTACTGCAGAAGTCAAAATACACAGCTTGCTGCTATAACTCTTCTAACTCCACCCAAAATCACAAGAGAAATCCAAAACAAGAGGGGCTGATGTCTGCAGATCACAGCTGGGAACAACTCTGAGCTCTGTTTGGTTTACAAGTCCTACAGGGGGCTGTGGAATGCTAGCACTCTGCACATGGCTGATGGGGAGAAGCCATGCAGGACATCAGGAGCTCAGCTCTAACAGGCCAGGCACGGCCATTAGTAAAGTTCACAAAAATAAATGTCTGGAAGAAGATACGTGTTAGTCCAAGGAATCAAAGAAGTCACCCATCAGGTCATTTAGCCTTCTGACTATACACTAATTTCAGCTTTGATAGAATCAAAGAAACAAACAAAATGGTTTCATTTATTTATATAAAACTTACAAATAACAATCAACAGCTTAAAAATGTAGAGGAATTTCCCCCACTATTTGATACAAGATGTGATACTACTCTAGACTTAAAATGCATGCAGGGGCCATAGTAGTTCATAATGTCTGAGGCAGTGTCCAGCAGAGAAATGGGGGCCATGGATAATTTTTTAAAGTATTAACCTACAGTCATGAAAGTCAGGTGTAAGTTTTCTTATATCAGATAAGCCAAAGATGGGAAATACCAGTCAACATATCTTGTTAAGAGAAACTGCTTCTTCTTCTCGGTCCCTGCTGAGACCCACACTGGCCACGCTGAATGCCACAGGATTACAACCACTCCTCCGCGACTATGACCCAGGCATGGCATCTGGCTGAAAGACAGCCAATCAATTTGATGACCAATGACCTGTCTTTGGCCTGAAATGGAAAAAAAAGGAAGAAAAAAGAGCTCCAAACAACAGAATGAACCCACTTTCAGGAATTTAAACTAGTAAATATTTAGGAATTGAGACTGTGGACACGAAGCCTGAGCTGAAAAGAGGCCAGAAAGAGGGCGCTCTGGAGGCGGTGTGGGCCATGGGCGCTCAGGACAGCAGCAGGACAGCAGACAGTGGAGCAGAAGGCTTTTCAGAGAGCAGCGGGTCTCGGGAGAGAGAAATCGAGTGGCCCACCAGACAAAGGGAGCTGGCGGTCCTTACTGGAGCTTCCATTCTGAGGCGCATGTATCTTTGTAATAAACTCCCTTCTCTTCATGTTTCACAAATTTCTGTTTCTTGAAACCGAAAGAACTTGAGTGCATTCTTCATTTTACAAATAAAGAACCGACTAACGTAATTAATCAGCGGAGTGGTAGCACTAGGACTGACTCCTGTGGCTCAAGACAAAAAGTAGTGAGAAGAGATAAAACCTTGACTAATGTCTCTTACAGATGTAAGACTGTTTTCTTTCTTTTATTTGGGGTGTCCTTGATAACATCACATTATTTATGGGGGTTTTTAATTTCTATTTTAATTTTGAATTGCATTGCCTTTGTTGTTTTATAATTATTAATACTACGATATTGTTTAAACATTAAAATTCTGTTTTTTTTTTCAGTGATAATTTTGGAGATTATAAGTATACTGGTATAAAGAATAATCTAAAATCTTCTCAATTTATTTTTTGAGTTTTGGATGATTTTTCTCATTTACTTCTTTTAAATTGGGCCATATATTATTACCCATTATGAGTCACAAAATTTTGCTCATATTTAAACTATTTAATTTTTTCTTCATTATAAGATTTCTCTGTATCTCATAAAGTGCCCATGCTTCATTATGATATTTAAACACTCTTCTCAAAAACTGCCATACTGCTGATTACGTAAATATTTATCTGTACACAACTAGTAAAAAAAAAAAAAAGGAAAACCAAAATGATAATAAAAAACAACCAGGGGTTGATTCCCTAGCTGACATATGTATTCCAAGTATTATTAAAACTTCACCAGTAATATATCACATAAACCATGTGCTGCATTTGTTACAAGAGCACAAGGAGTTATAACTAATGTGCATTCTGCAATCTAACATTTCACTGACTCAATGACAATGGAAGGGTTTGCTCAAATGTTTAGGGAAAAGGGAATTTCCCAGAAACAAAACTCCATTTTCTGCTCTGCTTATGTCCTCTTTTAACTTAAACTCTGTATAAAATTAGGGAAAGCCTGAGAGCCCCTTACATGTTTATCTGTACACAGTGAAACAAGGTGGTGAATAAAATCCTTGAACTCTAAAAAACGACATGATGGCAAAGCAACAACAAACAGGATTTACCTTTAAGTTACAACTATAATACTGAATTTTTCCAGTGGGTTATGAACTTACACTAATAAGTTCTTAAAATATACTCATTGATAGACAATCAGTCAATGATTGATTACCTCCAACTCGCATTGCGATCTTTGACATCACCTCCAAAGAAGGAGCTAGTATGTATCACAAGAGCTTCTTCTCTGAGGCTTTTTTGATATATAGCATTATAAGCTTTAGTCATACAACATTAGAAAATAAAAGACTACCAGAGGCATTTAATCTATTCACTCATATAACAGATGGGAAGTTAAAGCCCAAGAGATGAAACAACTTCCCAGGGGTTAGAAAGAAGCCACCACCAGTCCCCCAATCACTTAATCCAGACTTTACTGCTCTTGTTATTCTCATAATGTCTTCATTGGTGCTTGTTTTGTTGTTCATTTGTTTTTGTTCTGAAATAGGTACAACTAAGAAACTGGAGAAGCAACATTTGTATCAGCATCTGAAGTCTGCTCTGCTGCCTCCACTCAACTCTATGTAGGAAAGAACAGTCAACTTCATCCCCACTGACATGTCACAGTAATCAATAGCAAAGTTAAGTGGCCTCTAAATCTTAAATTTTCCCTTTCCATTATTAATTCCTAATATTCAGGGTAAAACACTAATGTAAGTGAGGTTCTAAATAAAGTGAGAGAAGAAATACTGTTTAAATGTGGATTTTCAAGTTATAAAGGAAGACTAGCCCTATCAGATTACAAAATATTAAAATTCTATAGCATAGAACAAGGTGGCAGTGGTTCCTGAATAGGTAAAATGAACTGTGGAACAGAATACAAAGTCTAAAACAGACACAAGTATATAATGGTATTTAGAATATAATAATGCACCCAATATAACCCATCTCAAAGACTGAAACAGAGAAGTACTTTTTAATAAATTTTAATGGGGCAAACTGGATAGCCTTTGAGAAAAGATAAAATTAGACTCACACACAACAGTAAACTCAAAATGGAATATAGATTAAATTTTAGAGACTGAAACTATTTGATTGTTCTACTGTTAACTTGGTTAAGTCTATAACTACATTTCTTTTTTTTCCTTTTTTATATATTTTTATTGAGGTATAATTGACATGCAGCATTATGTTACTGTTTGGTATAAAACACGAGTCCATATTTATATACATTGCAAAATGATTACCACGATAATCTTGTTAACGTTTGTTACCATATATAGTTATTAAATTTTTATTCCTTGTGATGAGAACTTTTACAATCAAGTCTCTTAACTTTCAAATATGCAATATAGTATCATTAACGGAAGTCACCACACTATATATTATATCACCATGACATTTATTTTATAGCCGGTAGCTGATACCTTTTAACCCCTTTCATTCACCTCCCAATCCCACTGTGACAGCCACCAATAAGTTCTCTATATCTATGTGCCTGATTTTGTTCATTTCTGTTTTTAGATTCTACCTGTAAGTGAGATCAAATAGTATTTGTCTTTCTCTGTCTGACATATTTCACTTAGTCTAATGCACTCAAGGTCCAACCACGTTGCTACAAATGGTAAGAGTTCATTCTTTTTTAATGACTGAATAATAATTCCATTTAGGTAGGTAGGTAGATAAATGTTCCTTTATCTTAGCTGTTGCAAATAACGTAATGAATGGGGCGGGGTGCAGCTTTCTTTTATAATTATTTTTATTACAGTAACTTTTTTTTGCAAATTAAAATTAACTCATATGTATAGGTTCCCCACATGTATGCAGTTTCCCCATTATGTGTGTGTGTGTGTGTGTGTGTGTGTGTGTGTAATCAACACATCCTGCCCTCCACCAAATCACCAAGTGCATAACTACATTTCTTAGCATCCCCCCTTTCCTTATGTAGTTTCACTCACATACACATATATATACATACATACATGTGTGCATGCATACATAAAATAGAACCAAAAAGGAACTTGTGAGAAATTTGGGAGGTAGATGCAAAGCAGAACTGTTACTTGGCGGTCTGACATGATGGTGGGCAGAGAGGTGCCTGGTGTATTCCAGTGTGTCCTCCCCATCTGCTCCACATTTAGGTTTTCTTTCTGACTGTGGTCCTGCTGCTCAACAGACGTTCCAGGTCCATCTCCTGGCAGTAATAACAACAGCTTCCCCACAGATCCCTCCACAAATGCCCTTCTTCACAACCCTTCTTTAACAATTGGACATGTTTGCATCTTAGGCTCCTCTGAAAGCTCCAAGTTGTCCGCCTGCGCCAGTATTTCAGGAGGACACACTGGGGAATTTTGCATGAATGCTCTAAACCATCCTCCTAGGCCTTCATTTCCTTAGCTGCTAAATGTCCACATTTGTAAAAGTTCTAATTCTTATATCAAATCCTTTATCCTGTAACAGTCATAGTGGATTTGCTTGCATGATTGATGTAACTAATAGTTTATAAATAAAATTTCAGGGCAGGTGTACCCTGGGGTCTCAGGCATTAAGTCTGTAGCTGCAACTGTTTAACTTATGTATAACCTGAGAACCTGGGTTCGCAACCCAGGGCTGGGACCCAGGCTAGGTGAGGGGTAGTGACAACCAAGATAAACAACTAAATAAATGAATAAATGTTTCTTCCTCTCTCTTCATGGCTGCCTACCTACATACTTGCCTTCATTCATGCCTGCTTCCTACCTCTAAGATAGACAGATAAAACTCCAAGGTAGCAGGATAAAAAACAATGGGAATCTAGCATTGGTTCTCTGATCTAACTATACTTAAAGGCATTAGTGACCCTGCTGTCAGTGGTAAATGAGAGAGTGATATTGCATGGCATACAGTGGCAAAAGAGATGATAAAAGTACAACCCGTAGTCACCGAAGTCAAGTGCTAATATAGGGCAGGGCATTGGGTGGCCAGGAGCTGTTGCTATGTTGCATGCCAGTGGAACTCGAGTAGAAAGACCGTCTCCCCTGAAATGCATATGGTACTTAACGAACCATACGGTTGGTTGTATCTAAGCATATTAGAGAACTTGAAGAAAAGAAAAGCTCAGCACTTGAAATCCCAGTCCAAGGTCAGGGTAAGGAACCAGAAAGTTTCCATGGTTATCCAAAAGCAGCCAGTATTTTCTGACGCCAGGCTCAAGACTTCTGAAAACTACTTACGGTATTGATTTATAAGGAATGGGATCCTGACTAAAAAGATGGAAACAGACAGGCATATTCTGATGAAGTTGAGGACGTCAAATTAGTCTTCCCGAGCCCGGTAACCTATAAGACCAGTCTCTCCTAAAGCAGTAGCCTTGAGAGAGAGATTAAATCTTCCTTGAGATCTGGCCTTACCACCATCACCTTTCATTGCGTCTCAACCAGGGTTTCTCACCTGTGCCACTACTGACATTTGGGCTAAACAACTGTTTTGTGGGACTAGGAGGCACTATGGGATGCACTGCAGCACCCCTGGTCTATTCACTAAATTCTACAAGTATCCACCCCCAGTTGTTACAACTGAAAAAAATCTCCATACTTTTTGTCTTTGGGGGGAAAAATAGCCTGTAGTGGAGACCAACTGTTACAGGTCAATCATGAGTCTTAAGTTCTCACAGGTCCAGGGGTTCATGTGCAAAGTATGACATATGACGAGGTTCCAAACATTAAAAGAATTAGAAGATTTTACAACTCATATCAACAGAAGCCTGAGGACTATATGAGAAATGACCTTACTGGTACTGAGTCAGGGTAAAATGAATAATAATTCAAACTTACTCATGGAGGTTCTCTGAGCTCAAGCACTGGGAGTGGCTCTAAAATTTCGATGATTGAATTAAACTCAGAACTTCCATGTCTCCTTTCCCCACTGTATTACCTTGCCTTCTTAGGTTTTTAGGATGTCCTTTTACATCTCCTCTCCCTCCCATGGGTTGCTCTCAAAGCCCCTCCAAGTGGGATTCTATGAGAGAATTAGTCATACTGCCTAGAGCATCCGTTGCTTGTAACATTTCAACTTCTCTCCTGCACATTGTAAAGTAATAATGACGGGAGCCCAATGTCTTGTGTTCTGTGGTCTCTAGCTGAGGAGCTCCCCTTGAGACAGACAGCACAAATAACTCATCTCAGCATGCCTTTAAAACAATTACACTCGTTCATGTATGATATGAGAAATTTACGACCACATTGCAACACAACTACCTCATCATATGATGTCTCACAATTCATTACTATTTTTCTGCTTTACATTTGTTTATCTTTTAAGCAAATGAAAAATTAGCAGAGTCACTTATACCTATCCACATATTTACATTTTAGGCTTTCTTATTTCCTTTGTGTGTATCTGAGTTTCTCTCTAGTATCATTTTCCTTCTACTTGAAAACTTAACACTTTTCTAGTGCAAGTCTGCTGACAACAATTTTCCTCCGCTTTGTTTATCTGAAAGTGTCTTTATTTCACCTTCATTTTTGAAGTATATCCTCATTTATCCTTTAATACTTCAAAGATGCCATTCTATTGGCTTTTTGGACTTGTATTACTTCAGACAACAAAATCGGCACTCAGTCTAGTCTTTTTCCCCTTTACATAGTACAGGTTGGGTACTCAAGTGTGCGGCATCCTTTTTCTGGCTGTTCTTCAGACACTGTATTTATTGTTTGCTTCAGCAGTTTGGTGATGGCCTTGGTGCAGTTTACTTTACTTTATCCTGCATGGATGGGCTCATTGAGTTTCTTGGGTATATAATTTTCACTGTTAGGAAATTCCTTGGTTGTTATTTCTTCAAGACTTATATGCCCTATTCTGGGAATGCAATTACACATATGTTAGACCACTTGACATATCTAACAGACCACTGAGGTTCTATTCATTTTCTTTGGCCTTTTTTCCTTTGCCTCAGTTTGGAAGGATTCTGTTGTTCCACATTTAGGTTCTTTGATCTTTTCCTCAGCTGTACCAACTGTGTTATTAAGGCCATCCAGTAATTTTTCATTTGCAATACTGTACTTTTTCCAATATAGAAGCTTCATTTGGTTCCAACAATTTCCGTTTCTCTCTTCATTATACCATTTTTTCTTTTAAATTCTGTACTTAAAGTAGCTGTTTTAAAGTATGTGTCTTTAATTGTAATTCTATCGTCTGAATCACTTATCTGCAGATCAGTGTGTTCAAGACTTATTTTTAAGCTGTTAGGATAGATACAGTAAAACATTTAGCAGGGTATTTAGTCATATGCCTAAAATACAGACTTTTTAGAGTCTCTGCTAAATGTCCCGAGTATTCAAAACAGAGTCTTTCCAGTCTATTCTGTGGTATTTTTGGTAGTTGTTTTACTTCCGCTAGTTACTCTTTGTCCGGCTGCAGGGAAACCTATCTTATACGAATGCGCCTTCATATTCATCCAGACTAAGGAGACCTATATGCAGATTTTTGGAGGTCTTTCTTTTCGCCACCTCTTCTTGTCTCTGCTCCACCAGTTCCAGATAGTTCACCCTCTCCAAACTATGATTCTTTATCCTCCACTCGATAAGACAATTGTGCGTCTGGGTTCCACTCCTTGCAGCACATATGTAAAGTACCTCCAGGTAGAACCAGGATAAATGAAAGACAAGATGCTCTATTTCACTTCTCTTAGAGATCAGAGTCCTACACTATTTGTTCAATGTTTGAAAACATATATTTTCATGTTTACTTGCCAATGCCATGTTCTAGTTGTTTATAGTGGAAGGACTGGTCTATTTCTAGATATTCCATTATGACTAGAGCAGAACTTTATTGTTTTGCTTTCCTTTTTCTCTCTTCAATTTCCCTCCTGTCTGAAATCGTGCTATTCAACACAACTTTCTGCAGTGATAGAAATATTCTATAAGCTTTGCCCAGCGTGGTAGCCAATAATCATGTATGGCCATTGGGAACAGAAAATATAGCTAGTGACTTCTGTTTTCAGCTTGGACGCGTAGTAAAGTGGGGAGCAGGGGTGGGGAGTATCACTCCATGCTACAACAAGAAAAGAAAACTAGACAAAACACAAACCAGTGTCTTTCTCCAACTGATCAGATAACGGAGCGCCCAGGGCGGACACTAGCCCGAAATCTACAGCAACACAAGCAACGGTAGAGAAAGAAAAGCAGAACCTTTGCTTACCTGAGACAGATCTAACAAGTGAAAAGTCAGTAAGCTAAAATATTTTAAATGACTAAAGGTTTAGGATGGTCTAGTATAACAGCATAAAGTTCCTAGGAAACACAGACACAAAGGGAGCAGCATCCTGTGCAGGTTTTTCTTCCAGGAATGCCTCCAGGCTCTCACATTAACACAAGGAAAAGGGAATGGGATCCTGACAAAGCTGTGTGCCTTAAACCTCCAAAAGTCAGTCTCCCTTGCCTGAGAGTTCATAAAGGCATCTCATG
>RJWH01005085.1:0-85942 GCA_004363575.1 Solenodon paradoxus | reverse complement strand
GGGGCTCGGAGGGCAGACGGGGCCGACAGAGGGGCAGACGCGGGGAGGAGAGGGAGAGACAGGAGGGCCGCTCTGTCCCAAGGCGGCCCCTCTCGGGAGCCCAGCCGCCGACCGCCCGCCTGGCGGGGCCTGACCGCAGGCGTGTCCTCTGCCCCAGAACGTGATGCCGCTGTCGGCCGGGCTGTTCCAGAGCGAGCGCAGGAACCCGGTGCCGCAGTGCCCGCCGCGCCTGCACGTGCAGCTGCTGTCGCACGTGCTGTGGAGCCGGATGCCCAACCAGTTCCTGAGGGTGGACGTGTCCCGCGCGGGCGAGCGCCAGGGCTGGCTGGTGCAGTGCCTGGAGCCGCTGCAGTTCATGTCCCTGCACATCCCCGAGGAGAACAGGTGCGCCGCTCGCCGGCCGCAGTGCCGCCCACCCTGGCCGCACCGGCGGCGCGGTGACTGCAGGCCCCTGCGTTCCCCTGGCCGGTCATGACGGCGACGGAGGGCCGTCTGGCCATCGACTGTGACGGCGTCCCGAGTTTAAGGCTCTAGACGCGGACTCGGAGGCGGCTCAGCGGGACGCTCCCCAGCTGACTGAGAAGGACCCAGAGCACGAATGCGGGACAGTGGGGCCCCGCCGGTGAATGTCAGTAAAGGGACACCTGGCAGCCTCACGCTCGCTCCTTTGTCAGTGAAAGCGTGGTCCCTTGATTACCTACCCGTCAGGTTTCTGCTGTTCTTCCTACAACGCACCAGTTAGACGGAATAGGTGTTTACCAGAGGGAAGGAAAGACGGGCTGGTTCCGTCAGGTAAGAGGGGCCGGTTCATGGGGTCCGAGTGGACTCACTCAGAGCAGTGACGTTACCCGAGTAAGTGGCTACATTTCAGAGGGTTTATGCATTAAAACATGGCATGTGAGAGAAGCATCATGACTGAATGAAGAGCCCAGTGCAAATCAGATCCCCCTGGAAACTTTTCCAGGAGGAGAGACCCTTCCTTTTCGTCATTTCCAGTGAACAAGTGCCCTCCAGGGCTGCACATGTGACTGCTGACCTCGGGGTGCATGGCACCCTGTGGTCTGTGAGGGGGAGCCCCAGGGGTACCTGACATGGAGGAATTTGCTGCCCCCTGCTCACCTGCTCTGATGGAGCGGCTGGTCAGAGGTCAGAGACAAGGGCATTGTAGTCGAACGACAAGGTCTCTGCTTCCTGAGTCAGGTTGGCCACGTTGGAGAGGTGAGACAGGATTTCTCAATGAGGGCCTGCACAGTCCCCAGTTCAGAGGGAGACCAGAGTCTCAACATGAGGAGCCAGAGCCTCGGAGGGTGAGGGTGAAAGCCAGAAGTGGCGCGAACATTCACTGTAAAATCCCATGTGGAAGGCAGCTTGTTAGGCCTCTGGAATGGACTTAAAAAAGTCTGTGCTACCATTAAACAGAAAACTAAAAACATTATTTTCATAACTTTATGAAATTTCGAAGGTTCGGTGTGTTCAACTATCACTGAACCGTGAGCTAGACTTGTATCTGCAGTGGGAGCAGAGCTCTTCTTTAGGGGGTTAGGGAATTTCATCAGGAGCTCCCATTTGGGCCAGGTGGTGGTGAGCCCCAGTGTGGGGAAGATAAAGAGCTGATACAGGCAATGGCTTCCTGCAGGTGGTCCATGCAGTTTCAAAAGGGAAGGAAAAGATGCAAAGAGATGGACGCCTGTATGGTAGCGCAGGGCTGACGGTCCTCTTGGGCACCTCATCCCGTAGACGAGACGTCTGTGTGTAGGTGGCTGTCCTCTTTCCAGCCCCAAGCTTAGATACCTGCCAGGAAGCTGGTTGACCAAATTGGTGCATGAGGTTGGAAATCCAGCTGACCGGTGGTCAGGCCTGGTGGACCTGCAGACGTCCAGGGCCTTGGGGCCCTGCCCGTGTTTGGATATGCCCTTCCTTTTTCTAGACCTCTGTTCGCTGGTGGACTGCAGGCGTTTGGTCCCTCAGCCCCGCCCTGTTGAGATGCGCGCTTTATCCATTTTGGACGAGTGCGCCGGGGCCAGGGGCGTGACACGCCGACAGGCACCTGCAGTGCGGCCGCCCACCCGGGCCAGCCACGGTCTGACCAGCACCTCCCGCCCAGGTCCGTGGACATCCTGGAGCTGACGGAGCAGGAGGACCTGCTGCGCTTCCACGCGCACACGCTGCGGCTCTACTCGGCCGTGTGTGCGCTGGGCAACCACCGTGTGGCGCACGCGCTCTGCAGCCACGTGGACGAGCCCCAGCTGCTCTACGCCATCGAGAACAAGCACATGCCCGGCCTGCTGCGCGCCGGCTACTACGACCTGCTCATCGATGTCCACCTGGGTGCCTACGCCACTGCCCGGCTCATGATGAACAGCGAGTACATCGTGCCCATGACGGATGAGACCAAGAGCATCACACTCTTCCCTGACGAGCGCAAGCGGCACGGCCTGCCCGGCATCGGGCTCAGCACCTCGCTGCGCCCGCGCCTGCGCTTCTCCTGTCCCAGCGTCGTGGGCCTGGGCGGCGACGGCTGCCAGTACAGCCCTGAGTTCCCACTGGACGTGCTCAAGGCCAAGACCATGCGGATGCTGACCGAGGCGGTGACGCAGGGCAGTCTGCACGCCCGCGACCCCGTGGGGGGCACCACGGAGTTCCTCTTCGTGCCGCTCATCAAGCTCTTCTACACGCTGCTCATCATGGGCCTGTTCGACGGCGAGGACCTGAAGCACATCCTGCAGCTAATTGAGCCCAGCGTCTTCAAGGAGGCGGCAGGGCCGGATGCGGGGGCAGCGGCGCCAGGGAGTGAGCTGGGTGCGGAGGACGAGCGGCCCGAAGGCGCCGGGGACGGGGAGCCCAGCACACACCTGCGGCCCAAGGAGGGCCTGCTGCAGATGAAGCTGCCGGAGCCCGTGAAGCTGCAGGTAAGAGGCGCCTTATTCCGGTGGAGAAGTGAAGCGGTTCCAGGTGCCAGGCGCTCGGCCCCCTGCCCGCCAGCGTCTCCCCGTGTCCCCCAGAAGGCGGCCTCCGTCCTGCAGTGCTCTGGGTGTCATCTGCTTCTGGCATCTGGGCTGCAGTTAGTGACTTCCTCCGTGCACTCAGGTGGCGATGGTTTACCAATGGGGACTCGTTAATAAACGGACGTTGTTTGTCAAGACCGGGCCAGGGCTAAGCGGACGCCTGTCTTAGAGCAATTCAGTGAGGCCTGCTGCTGCTGGTATCTGGTGCACGCGAGTGTCTGCGTGCGTTTGCAGGCGTGTGGGCGCACACGTGTGTCTGTGTCCATCCGTGTGTGCACGCGTCAGTGCATCTGTGTACACCCGACTGAATTTCTTCCGCGTGCGTCCGAGGCAGCCCCCTGGCCTGCCCGTGTCTGTTCAGTGAGGAGACGTCTTCCCCGCAGGGCTGCCTGTCCTTCTCTGGCCCAGGCCCAGCGCTGCAGCGGCTGAGCGGCGGGGCCGGTACTTGTATGCTGGCTGACGGCGCCGCCCGTCTGACTGGGGGTGGACCCGGGCGGTCAGCTGGCTGGCGGGGCCGTGAGACGGCGCGTCCTCCTCACGCCGGTGTCTGCGGTTGTCCCCAGATGTGCCTGCTGCTGCAGTACCTGTGCGACTGCCAGGTCCGCCACCGCGTCGAGGCCATCGTGGCCTTCTCCGACGGCTTCGTGGCGCGGCTGCAGGAGAACCAGCGCTTCCGCTACCACGAGGTCATGTCTGCCCTGAACATGTCGGCCGCGTTGACCGCCAGGAAGACCAAGGAGTTCAGATCGCCGCCTCAGGAGCAGGTGCGGCAGCCGGGCGGCCCACGGGCCAGAGTCCGACGCCGGGGTGGGGGAGGTCGGGGCCGGCGGACAGGGCCTCGGTGGTCACAGGGCCACCCAGCCTTGTCTTCCCCCACTTCCCGCTCTGTCCACGGGCCTCTGAAGTCAAGTACCTGGGGACTCAGGCAGAGACGTTTTTCACCACCTGTGTGCTTTGAGGGCACTGCAGGGCGTGTCGCTTGTGGCCGGAAACGGGCCTCGAGCACAAGCCCGGATCTCCTGGGTGAACAACTTTTGCTAAACTGCTCTCGGAAACTCCTGCTTCTGCGGAGAAGGCGTACAGTGCATGTGTCTGGTTCCTCCCTCCAGGGACTCTGCAGCCCTGGACATTCCCTAACGACAACAGAGAAGCCCGAAGGCAGAGAAGGGACATAGACTCAGAACCTGGGGCCGAGGACACGGCGCTGAGCCGCCAGTGCTTTGTGCCTCTCTGCCCTGGACGAGGCGCTGCAGACGCCTGCAGCCCAGGCGCAGTGGACACGGAGGAGGTGTGGCCCCGCAGACGTGGGTGTGGCCAGCCAAGGGGCCCGAAACTCTACCAGGACAGACTGTATGGGCAGCGTCAGCGCGGCTGAGCCGACACCCTTGCCGGGAAGGGGCCCGCTCTCCCCACCAGCCTCCCCTCTGTCCACTTCACTTTCACAGGCCACGCTGCGGTGTCCCACGTGCACTGTGGGGATTGGGGCGGCGCCCCTCTGCGGCTGGGAGACCCTTCACAGTGCCGCCAGAGACCAGGGGAGACTCACCGTTACCTTCCCACCAGGTGGTCATTCAGCTGAGTGAGGAGCTGGCCCCCGGCCTCCTGGTTCCTTCAGGTGTGAAGGGAGGACGTGACCCCCACCTGGCGGCAGGAGACACCCAAACCGTCTCTCACTGGATGGCACTAGAAGAAGCCAGAAGTCGAGTAAGATCGCAAATCTCACAGTATGAAACCAAGTGTCCCAGTTTCATTCACACGTCGCTCATCACATCAAGAACCAGAAAACCTGAGTAAGAAGATCCACGGACACCAACTCTGAAGTGATAAAATAGTTTTACCTGACAATAAAAGCCACCATAAAACGGCTTCAAAGTGGGAAAAAAGTCTGAGAAAAACAAAAACAAAAACAAAACAAACAAAAACATGAAGAAGAACCAGGTGGAAATTTTATAACTGAAAAATACGGTCAGTCGGTGGACGTAGCAGCGGATGGAGGAGGCAGGGGAAGGGCGTTGAGGTGCGAGAGGCCAGTGACAGGACCCAGCATGAAGACAAGCGAGAAGACAGACGGGGAAGGGAGATGCTTGTGGGCCAGTGCACGTTCAGCAGCAGACCCAACACTGGTGACACTGGGCTCCCAGAGAGACAGGAGGAGGAGGGCGAACTCGAGAATACTTAGCAGATGATGGTTGACAATGTCTGTCAACACTCTTCAGAAGCTATAAAGGTTCAGGAAGCTCAGTAAATCCTAAACGAGATGCCAAGGAAATCTCAACCGAGAATTTTCAAGGAAAACGAAAGTTACAATTCTGAGAGAAACGAAACTTAGAGAGAAAGCAACTTTGGTGATGGGATTTCTCAGCAGAAAACACGAAGCTGAAGGGACCCAACGTCTTTCAGGTGTTCAAAGGAAAAAAATTTTAATGCAGAGTTGTGTGTGCAGACGTCTCGTTCAGGAATGAGGTAAACTCGACGTTCTCCAGCCACGGAGAACCAGGAGAATTTGCTGCTGCAGCCCTACCCAGACCAGTGCCCAAAGGGAGTTCTTTACCGTGAGAAAATGACAGAAGACAAACTTTGGATCAAGAAGGAAGAACCAAAAAAACGTTAAAATATGGGTAAATACTATACATTTTCCTTCTTGAGTTTTGTGAAGGATGTTTGATGGTCAAAGAAAAATGATACGTTGTCCGTGAGACAATTTTGAGAGGAAATATTTAAGGCAGCCACCCTTTAAATGGAGGAGACCAAGGGGTGTAAAGGAGATGCGATTTCTTTTTCTCGCAAACTGGTGAAATGCTGGTTCTGGTGGGTCTCATAAGTTTTTCGTCACATAATGGACTGTCCAGAGCAAATCTACGACTAAAACATGGTTCAAGGAACATGCAGGAAAAGCAAAAGAGAGCAGAAAGTAAGTAAAATACCAGACTTAAGTCATCACAGATCAGTGAATTCATGGAAATAATTAATTTAAATATACTGATTAAATGACAAGGATGGAAAAGTAGATTTTCTCAGTTTGGCTGAACTATATGCTGCCTACGAGAAACTCATTTCAATTATAATACTGTAGATAGATTGAACATGAAAAGATGAAAAAACAGAAATTAATTGAGTGACCTCATCAGAGTAACAGTATTATCAGAGACAGAGAAGGACTTTAGTGGGAAAAGGTCTGGCTCCCCAGCAACACACACGCACATGTGCTGCACAGCAGGGTTGCGAGTACAGGGCCGGCAGAGGCAGGGCTGATGGCACCCCGCTGCCAGCCTCGGTGTCGGCCCATCTCCCAACCACCAATGCAGAAGACAGACGTGACACCAGTGAGAACACGGGAATGCAGCCTGGTCTGCAGATCGCAGCGTCTTTGGACACGTGCGGGGCACTCCACTCCCACAGTGCACATTTTGTCAGAAGCCCGTGACACCTCGGGGAGATTACTCACATCCCGGACCATAAAACAGCTTGAAAAGAATGGATTTTTTCCCATGGCCATATATTTTGGACCACAGTGAAGTCAAATAATAAATTAATAACAAAGATTAGAGGAAAATCTCCAAAAACTTGAAAACTAACCAACATACTTCTAAATAATCCGTAGTTTGAGAAGGAAGTCTCAAGAAAATTAAAATTTAGATAGATTGAGCTGAAACAAAATGAATATACTGCATATTGAAATGCGTGGGCATAGCTAACAGTGCTGAAAGAAATTGATGAAGCTGAATCATACATTTAAAGAGAGAAAAACACTTTGTCATCTAAGTGGCCACCACAAGGACTTAGAAAAAGAACAGAATAACCCAGAGCTGGCACATTGAAGGCACTCACGCAAATAAGAACCTAAGTCAACAAATCTGAAAATGGAACAGTCGAAGAACACGAGTGAATCCTGAAGCTGGTTATGAAAATCATCATAAAATAGGCAACCCCCTGAAAAGATGACAAAGAGGGAGGGAGGAAGGGAAGGCCCAGTTCCAGGGCCAGTGTGAGCCACCAGCACAGACTCTGCGGCCTCGGCCACCACACGGCGCGTGTGTCTGCGCGCTGCTGGCGTCTGTCTGTGCCACAGGCTTCGAAGGACAACGACCTAGAAGTGGACGGCAGCGTTGGGCTGGCAGCAGTCAGGCTGAGGAGAGGCTGGAGGAAGCAGTGAGGTTACGAAAGGATAGCAGGTTGAATCCCCGAGATTTGACCCTTGTGTTTGACCAGATCGGTGTTGATGTCCGGTGTCTTAACACTGCAAAAGTGCTCTGCAGGATTTACCATTGAGGGGCTCTGAGTAAATAGTACCTGGATCCCTCTGCATTATTGCCTGCATTAGCATATGAACCCCAAGTATCAAAAACTAAAAGCTGAACAAAAATCCCATTTAAAAAAACACTAAAAAGAAAACTTACAATTGTTTCTAAAGGGAAAGGTTGGGATGGCAACAGACCTTTTCTTCACTCATAAATTTAATATTGTAACTGAAACAGATGGAAGATAGTTTCTTGCTGTTTGTGGAATTGAACCGTTTATGTTGGTGAGAACGGTTATCCATGATCTGACTTTTCAGTTCGATTTAGATTTGTCGTCTTTGCAACTATATCCTTCTCAAAAGAGCACTTTGGAAAATGAGCGATTCTAGAAATTGGCTGGAGAAAGTAGAAATCTAGAAGCACATTAGAAGTGTTTTAAGATCTGTTTAAATCCTCGCTGGTTTGAGAACTGAGTGTGCAGGGTCTGACTGTGTGAGGCGGAGGGAGACCACACCCACGACGGCCTCGCAGAAAGTAACTCTGGATGCCTTGCTTCCGTGAGTGGTACCTGATGGCCCGAGGGGCCGATCCTGTGGACGTCTTTGGTTTTTATGATCTTTGCTGGGTCATTCCTGAATTCACGTTTCTTTTGCTCTCACTCTTACTCTTGTTTTTCCAAACTTGCAGATCAATATGCTTCTTAACTTTAAGGATGACAAGAGTGAGTGTCCGTGTCCTGAAGAAATCCGGGACCAACTCTTGGATTTCCATGAAGATTTGATGGCGCACTGTGGTAAGGCCCTTCTGAACCACACCTCCCATCACGCGCACGTGTGTGTGTGTGTGTGTGCGTGTAACACGTACTGGGACGGAAGGAAGTACGTGGGTAAATAGATTCACAGAATACACGCCGTCTTCACAGTTCATTGAAGAACATAGACTGTGACCCTCTGTGGGGTCAGGAGCAGGCGAGTTCAGAAAGGCAGCAAGATCGAAGACGGAAGAAAGGCTGTCTTGTCTCTTCTTTCTTAGTGGCTGGCGTGGGGAAGGGGACTGGGGACATGAAGCAGGGGTTTGGGGTAGAGAGCCACTGTGAGGTGGGTTTAGTCTGAAGGAACTTGATCATGGGTGGTGTGTACGTCAACCGAGTGCAGGGCAGCTTCGAAGCCTGGCCTAGGAAACCACGCATGTGTGCGTCTCTGGAAGATGGTGAGTGCCGTTGGGGATCCTGCGACGAGTGTGTCAGGGCTCTTCTTTTCTGCTTTGTTTCTTTCCTCCTAGGAATTGAGCTGGATGAAGATGGGTCTTTGGATGGGAACAGTGATTTAACCATTAGAGGACGCCTGCTGTCCCTGGTAGAAAAGGTGACATACCTGAAGAAGAAACAAGCTGAAAAGCCAGTTGAGAGTGACTCCCAGAAGTCCTGTAAGCAGTCTGAAGGGGCGCTGGCCACGTGGCTCAGCCGCTGCCACTCACCCACCCTCTGGCTGATTTGCTAGATGAGCCAGGGGCATCGCTGGGTTAGCGGAGTCTTAAATCGAGAACCCACAGTGCCCGACAGGCAGACAGCCGCACTGTCTGCTGCAGGGGTGGCGGGAGAGGGGCGTGCAGGGCGGAGGACTCCTGGCGCCCAGTTGGTCCAGACCAAAGGGCACCAGGTCGTGAGTCTCAGACAGAACCTCATCCTCGAGCCTGCATGTTCCTGACTCGGAGCCTCCATTCACCAGCACTTTCACCGAAGGGGCAGAAATATGGGCGTGGACGTTGTCGGGTGTTTTTTATTACAAATTCCCAGTGGCAGCTCCTACCTTTCTAAATGTGTTCTTCAGGAGCCCACCAAATTCGACCCAGTTCTCTGCAAAGCCAGAGCTCAGTGTGTTTGAGGAATTCTCTCTCATTCTCGGGCTCGTAGTTTGGATCTGTTAAAATCGCCAGCATATTTGTGAGCTGCGTGGAAGTATATTTTCATTTTACCTGCATTTCCTATTTAGTTCAAATGGGTCATTTTTGTTTTTCTTTAAAGAATGTGTTTAGATGCTGACGAAAGTCTTTTGAAACTGTGGGGCGATGATGGGTTGACAAACCTTATTCCTTATACGTGTGAATTGCTCAGTGAGTCCCACTTAGTTTTCATCATTTTATCATCTGTTCTAGGGACTTGGGCGTTTTATTGCTTTTATGTAAACTCCATTGTGTGTTACATGAAAGCGAGCCATCTGTGGGACAGCCTTCCTGAGTTATTGCTTCTCAAGCAAGCCCTTTTGAAGACATTTTAAGTGATAATTAAGGATCTCAATTATTAAAAATATAATCGAATGAGTTGCTATTTTAACTCAATCAAAGGAGGAGACAGTTCAACAAGTAACTCCTGAAATGCCCATGACTGAATCGTATAAAGCGACCTGACATTAGTTTCTGGGAAGGACAATAATGGAACGAAAAGAATAAAAATGCAAGTGATAGGTTAACTCACACCAGCAGTGGTTTTGAAAAAAAATGACCGCAATTTTGAAACAGCTTAAATTCTTTAATTATGAGAATATTTTTTGAAGAAAAGCTTGTGTATTTTGTATAGTTGCAAATACATAAGGCACCTTTATTGACGTGTGTGCGTGTGTGCATGTGAGCCTGTGAGTGTGCGCGCGTGTCTGTGCATGTGCGTGTCTGCGCACGTGTGTGCGTGTATGTGATGTTTGAGTGCATTCTGTTCAGACTCTCTGGTTTCCGTGCTGGTGAAACTTAGGCGCCACCTGGTGCTCCGACGCACACCGTCGAAGTGCTGCTCAGTCGGCGCCTCGCTCTACGTGCCGCCTTCGAAAACAATCCGCTTGCTCTTGCAGCGACCCTGCAGCAGCTGGTCTCCGAGACCATGGTGCGGTGGGCGCAGGAGTGCGCCATCGAGGACCCCGAGCTGGTGAAGGCCATGTTCACGCTGCTGCACCGGCAGTACGACGGCGTCGGCGGGCTGGTGCGCGCGCTGCCCAAGACCTACACCATCAACGGCGTGTCGGTGGAGGACACCGTCCACCTGCTGGCCTCCCTCGGCCAGATCCGCTCTCTGCTGAGCGTGAGGATGGGCAAAGAGGAAGAGAAGCTGATGATCCGTGGGCTGGGGTAAGTCATGGACGGGAGCTTCCCTTCTTCGGGTCCACTTCTTCCTCCGAGGGTTTCTGGCCACAGCAGCACGACGGGCGCCGTCACGCGCAGGCCCAGCCAGACAGCCCGAGCGCCGGACGAGGCTGCCGGTGTCCGGAGCTGACCGTGTAGGTGAACGGAAGCTGCTCCACGGCACAGCTGGGACCGGAGGCGGTCACGACGGGAATTGATAGTTTTTATTTTTAAAGCAAAGGTGCACGTAGGAAAGAAGGCTGAAGGCAGACAGGCACAAAGAAGGGGGAGTATTTCATGTGTTTGATTGAGTTGTTCATCTCGGCTGTGGACCCGGCCCCGGGAGATGAGCTGCGTCCTTGGGAGTGTGCGGGCGGCGCTCAGCGGGAGGCGGGGACCCAACCACTGCTCCGCGGGGGCACCTCAGCAAAACTCTCAGCGCCTGTCCTTTAAAACTGATTGCTCAGTCATGTGTGCTCATGTATAAAAAATAAAGACATTGATGTCCACAGGACACAGAACACCGACAAGTAGCCAGAGGCTGATAGAGGATGAAATGAAAAGGCTAGTAGCTCAGTTAGGACATCGGATGCCAGCAGAAAGTTTAGTTTCTCCTGCAGGCTGTTCTTTTCTTGCTATAGTTCTGACGGAAAAATGTTTTCTAGACGAGACTAATCCTTTATAGAAAAGATGCATCGGTGCGATTTATGTTAAGATGAAAATCAGTAGATCTCTGTGCAATGACTGCTAAACATCCAGATCTTTAAAAATATCTCTCCGGACATAATGTGATGTGACGCGGTCGGAGCTCGGAAACATTTGCACACATCTGCCGCTCTGTCAGTAGAATGTCCATTTCAACGAGCTGGATTCCTTAGTGGGGTTCATGTGCATTCAGTTCCTCTTGAAGAAACTATGTCCTTTAACAGCATTTTACCGACTAATAACAAGAATGCAGCAGGACCAGCGGTGCTGTGATCAGAGATGAAGAATCGAACGCGGTGCTAACAGACTGTGTAGATGAAAAGCAGACCTCGTTCTCGTTCAGTGATGCGTGCAGGCATTTGCATGTAGATAGAGTCTACTGTACGTGCCTTATGGCAGAAGGTAGGCCAGGCCTCTCTATTCATGAAACTAGAATTGGTGCATCTAAAACTACATTTCCTATAGTGTTTGCCCGATGCCCGCCTGTCATCGGACGGGTAACTTGTATTCTGTTTGTAGGAGGCTGTCACTTTCCTTTTAGGAAGACTCAGCTGCCTGCTGATTGACGTTGGCTTAGCTAGGATGGCTCCCGTTTTCCCAGACAGGCCAGGAACTGTTTCCCGAAGCTCTGCAGGCTCTCAGACACGGGGCGTTTAGTTTGCTGTGATCCTGCTGCACCAACCGCTCCGTTGTCTCCCCAGGGACATCATGAACAATAAAGTGTTTTACCAGCATCCCAACCTCATGCGGGCGCTGGGCATGCACGAGACAGTCATGGAGGTCATGGTGAACGTCCTCGGAGGCGGGGAGTCCAAGGTAAGGGGCCTTTATTTGGGGCGCTCTGCAGCGTGACCTCGAGAGCACGCGCGCTGCCTTCTCCTCACGAGACTTTCGGAAGCCCGCGAGGAGGCCTGTTCCGAGCACGCCTTTGAAAAAACCCGACCAACCCCGACAGATGGAGCATTAGACTTGCTGCCTTTTGTCCCTTTGATAATCGTGTCTCTCTTGCCTCCTGTAATTGCCTGTCTCCTACCTCATTCTCATTTCGGGGATATTTAGGAACGTAAAACGTTAATACTTGAGTTTTGTTTTGCTTTTTAATTTTGAAGGAAACGTGCAGGCAGAAATAAAGGTAGTAGGTGATGGGCATGAAGAGAGAGGAGGAAGAAGCACTTTATTTTTCATTTAGTCGATTGTTTCCCCGAGAACAAATCCGGGGCTGGAACCCAGGGATGTGTGGCCTGTGTCCTTCAGAGGCAGCTGACGTAAGCACTGCTCCACCAGGGCCCCTGTGCTGTAGGTTTTTAAGACATTACAAATCTGCTTTCGTGCCATTCGAAACCCATGAGACCCACATGTTTCCAACCGTCCCCCTTGGCTCCAGTAACTTCCTGGGCCAAGAGTGAGGCCGGCATTCAGGAGTATTGGTTGTGGCTCAAGTGAATTTTCAAGTGATGGCAATTGAAAACTCAGTCAACAGAGTGAGAGAGCAGAGCTTCGTATAAATCAGCATGTGCTCATCACCTCTGATTTGCAAAACGATTGTAGTTTATTTTGAAACGAACCCACATAGCTCATGTTTAGTCTAACCAGACTGAAATGCATTCTGTCAAGAAGGATGCCAGGGCTCCTCTGGGGTCCAGCAGACTAAGATTTGACTCGGGGAGGCATTTTGGGAACCTGACAAGTGACCTTCTGTCGATCGGGTTGCCGAGGGCCCCTGGAATCCTCACAGCCCCCTCAGCACAGTGTCAGGAGCTCCCTCCTAGGTGGTTTCCGATGTGTCCCACTGCGTCTTTCTCACGAACTGTGTCACTGAACTCCTCCCTTACCTGAAGTTGGTAATATTCTCCCTCTTCCAATGTTACAGAACAGAATCAGAGATAATTTCCCAAGGACACAGCAACAGCGTAGTCAGGAATCCTCAGAGTCCTGCGTCCTGCACCAGGCCCGTGTCGCCTGTGGGCACGGGGTCTAGTAGGTTGCGTCCATGCGTGGACGGGCACGGGGTTTCCAGTCTGCCCCAGACTTGGTTTTCAGTGGCCCACAGGCTGGGCAGGTCCGAGTCTGGACCTGAAGCTCTTCAGCATCTGTACGTGGCAGACGGAGACCCGGGTTGGTTGCGATTGGGACGCAGCATCTGGCTCGGCGGTGTCGAGGCGTTTTCTCTCCCGCAAACCCCACGCTCTTCGCAGGAGATCGCCTTCCCCAAGATGGTGGCCAACTGCTGCCGTTTCCTGTGCTACTTCTGCCGGATAAGTCGGCAGAACCAGAAGGCGATGTTCGACCACCTCAGTTACCTGCTGGAGAACAGCAGCGTGGGTCTCGGTAAGTGAGAGCGCCTTGCACGCCATGTAAGAAAGAGGATACGCACACAGCCGTTAAGAGCAAACTGGTCGTCACTGAATGCGGTTGGTGAAAGATAGTTGCTCCTAGTCATTCGAGTCAACGTGAAATTGTGGCGTCATGTGGTTTTGTTCCTTCTCGGCCTTGCCAGCCTCCCCCGCGATGAGGGGCTCCACACCGCTGGACGTGGCGGCGGCCTCGGTGATGGACAACAACGAGCTGGCCTTAGCGCTGCGGGAGCCGGACCTGGAAAAGGTGGGTGCCGCCCCGCGCCCGGGCAGGCTTGCCGGGGGCTGTTTCTCAGAGTGACTCGCATCCAGGTGCCTGCAGTTCCACCCGCGTGGTGCCACATCGCGCCCGCAGGGACGGGCGTGTGGCATCGGCTCCGTGCGCTGTTATGTGATGGGTCTGAGGAGCAGGAGAGGTGCCAGGAGGGGCTGCCGCTGGTCCTTGGCCCGTTTCCCGGGAAAGGGAATTATTCTCTGTGGGAGCCCATGTGTTTTGTCCTTTCGTGGTATTGCGTCATCCCCCAGTTTTTGGACAGTGAAACCGGGGCTCAGAAAGTTTAATTTGTTCAGAATGATCCAGTAAACGATTCAGGTCCGATGTGAACCTAAGGATATTTCACTCCAAGTTAGTTCACTCTCTTTCTGTGTGTGTCTCCTTACGTCCTCTCATCCCTCATGAATCGTGTGTCACCCTGAAGTATTGAGTTCTTTCACCTCGCTCTGTCTCGTTTCACCCAGTGTTTCCGATTCTGGCGGGGTGGGCCAGGGACCGTTAGACGGTGTTGAAATAGCAACAGCAGGTTGACTCTTGTGGGAAGTGCAGCCTTAATTACGTGGCGGGCGTTTAGGAATAGCTTTCCCCCAGCGAGCGCTTGTGAATACTTGGGCTGCGCTCGTGCGCCATGGGGGTGGGAAGTGTTTCCTGATTCCCAGCTTGTCTGAAGGATGATCGTGCCATGAGGTAAAAAGAAGCCGCTGCGGTGCATCTGTTTGAACCACCCTCAGAGGAGAGGGGAGGGCACTCGGCACGTGTCGTGTGAGTCGCTCATGCTTTCTCATCAGGGGTGACGCTGCTGCCTTGTGCTGTGTCGCAGGTGGTCCGCTACTTGGCGGGGTGTGGACTGCAGAGCTGCCAGATGCTGGTGGCGAGGGGTCATCCAGACATTGGGTGGAATCCAGTCGAAGGAGAGCGATACCTTGATTTCCTCAGATTCGCCGTCTTCTGTAACGGTAGGCCTGGCCCTCGGGGTCCCATTTCGTCATTGTGATGCGTCACAGGTGCATAGAGATGTGGCCTAGCCTCTTCTGCAGGATGTAAGCGAAGAAATGTGGTGCAGTCGGCCCTCGCTGTATTGCGGTTCACTCCTCGCGGCTTCCCCGTATCGCGGGTTTTTTTAAAAAACACGTCTCATTCTGCATCGCGGAATTTTCGCTGTGTTGCGTGCCTTTGTGGAACACGTCTGCTTCACTAGTGAGCAGCCACACAGGATTTCACGTGTTGTTAAAATTACGTAGCTTTATGAGTGTTTATGAGAGTGTGGGAAGGGTTTATAGGAGAGTAGGAAGAGTCTATAAAGCCTTAAAATATATATAAATAATACCAAATCATAACGCCGCTGCTTCGCGGATTTTCACCTGCGTGGGGCCTCTGGAACGTAACTCCCGCCATCGGTGAGGGTGGCTGTGTTTTATAGTAGGCAGTTTCTGGCGGGAATGATTTATTTTATACATCTGCTAGGTGTGCCATGTTTATTGAAATAAACTTACATTCTGACCCATTTTATGATTAGGTCCTTCCTCATAGTAACTCGATCAGGCCCTCATTGCTTGTCACGAATGATCAAGCGTGAGTAGTTCAGGCCTCCGTGATGCCTTTCTTTATGCTGAAAACGTCAGCGCAGATTCCCTGTCCTTGTGCACGATACCAGCCGCCGGGTTCAGCGTTGCCATTAGTGCCGCGCTCCCCGCTGGCCGTTGACGTGACACGTCCTTGCCGCGGACCTGGTGTCCTCAGCACCTGCTCCTGTGCCCGTGGTTTAGGGGAGAGCGTGGAAGAGAACGCCAACGTGGTGGTGAGGCTGCTCATCAGGAGGCCGGAGTGCTTCGGCCCTGCCCTGCGGGGCGAGGGCGGGAACGGCCTCCTGGCGGCCATGGAAGACGCCATCAAGATCGCCGAGGACCCTTCCCGAGACGGCCCCTCGCCGACCAGCGGGTCCAGTAAGACGCTGTAGGTCTTGCGGGCGCTGCTCTGGAGAGTAGATGACCCCGCTGCACGCGCTTAGCTTCAGCCTCCCTCTCCGGCGCCTGCGATTTCTCCCTCGGGAGTGAGGCGTGTCCGACCTGGAGGTGCAGGGCACTGTGTCGGGGAGTTAGGCTGAGTGCGTGCAGAGAGCCCGGGACGGCGGTGTGGTTTGCGAGAAGTGTCGCTGTGGGAGATGCAGGCTGGGTTTTCCCGGGAGCTGTACACCGCGGGTCCGTGCAGACCAGGGCGGTGGGCCTTTGAAGTCAGAGGGACACTAACTGGGCTGAGTTTTCCTGATAGTGAGAGAAGAGGCCTTTGCCAAGAAAGTGGGAGCCTTCCCTCAATGGTCAGAGACCACGTCCGGGAAAGGGAATGTGGCTACTGCCACGGGTGCACGGCTTGGTGAGGGTGTCGGTGACCGGAGGTGACGGACGAGGACTGTAGGTGCTGCGTGACATCCGTCAGTCCCGGCGTGGCCTTCGTTCCATCTGTGGAGGGGGATTTCCTGCCGGAGGGCCGTGCACCCTCACTGACCTCTCCCCTGACAGAGACAGCACTGCGGGCTGCAGGGACATTTCCAAGCCAGGACAGCCTCCTGCAAGCCCGTCCTTCCACATCGAGACCCGGCGTGAATGTCCTGCCTCTCGCAGGGCCGGGCTCTCGACTGTGGTGCCTCCTGAGCGCGGTGCATGCAGAGCAGGCAGAGGATCCACGGCCCGTAGTTTCCTGAAGCTGGAGAGCCATTGGGGGGCGCGGGCCCGGGGGCCGGGGGGTGCCGGAGCAGCTGCGTCCAGCCAGGTGACCTGCCGAGCTGACGTCACCTTCCAGAGCATCCACTCAGCCATCACCAGCTAGATGACCAAATACTTGATTTCCTCAGAGACGGGGAGGGAGTTTGGGGTCGAGAGGATGTAAAGAGACAGGTCGGGTGCGCCCTGGTGGAGGAGGGTTGGGCCAGCTGCCTCCCCCTGAGCACAGGCCACTGCCTCCCAAGGACCCGGCCCGGTTCACGTCCCAGGGTTGGGGAGACAGGTAGCACGAAGAACTCAGTGAAATAAAGACCAATGCTGCCTCCTCTCCCTGCCTGCCTGCCTGCCTGCCTGCCTGTCCACTCCCCTTCGTTCCTGCCTGCACCTCTTTAAAGGAGTCAGGAAAGCAGTTGTGAGCAGGCAGACGGGAGAACACAGCACGTGCTGGGCGAGGCCGCACCGCGGCGCCTTCCAGCCATGCTCTCCAGGGCCGCGTGTGACCTCGCCGCACGCACACAGAGTCTGCTCTTCCACGCCTGCCTTTCTCGGTTCCTTCGCCGTCTGTCTAGCAGCGCGCAAGCCATCAGCTTTGCCATTTGCTTGTGCCCTTGTTGTTGGAATCTCTTGTCACAGCTTCCGTGCACGTGATCTTGGTGCTGGCCTCTCAGACGTGCTTTTCGCCCGTTGTCACCACCCTGTTCACCCTTCGTGCTGAGGGTGAAGCGTGTGTGTGAAAAGCGTGTGAGGAGGGGAAGTGAGGTGCCTCGGGGCTCTCGTCTCCGCGACGTGTCGTCAAACTTGGTCACCCTGTTTGCTTTTCTTTCGAATCCCCCTGGAAGGGATGTGGAAGAGGAAGAAGATGACGCCATCCACATGGGGAACGCCGTCATGACCTTTTACGCGGCTCTGATTGACCTGCTGGGACGCTGTGCCCCTGAGATGCACGTGAGTGCCTTGGGCCTGGCCGCCGGGCTCGTCGGTGTGGACACCCTTCGGGGGCTGCGGTGGCCCCAGCGTCCTCCGGCTCCACAGGAAACAGGCGCATCAGCCTGGTTCTGTGTTGAGCTGGGAATGTCTTGTTGACTGTAAATACTGGGAAGGAGATTTCAGTGCCCGCCGTTCATAGAATAATCTGTTGCTTCTACATCTGAAGCTCGCAGGTCCTCCCCAGATGGGAGAGAGAAGAGCCAGATCTCTTTTCCCTGCGCCGTGTCTTCTCTGATGCACGTGGAAGGCCAAGTCCTCCACGAGGGTCATTTTCTTAGGTATTTAGGCCCGTGAGGGAGAGCTGTGTGCCTGCCACGTGATTGAGGGGACGTGGGTGAGGACGGAGGAAGAGATACTCATTCACTCTGCTGGGTGTTTTACAAAACTTACGAATGTTGTTGAAAGAACGTTGTTTATAACATTAGAAAGGTTTAAGGTGAGCCTCACCTAAGTCAGCACCTGTGTATAATCCGTTAAATTCACCTCCAGCAGTCTCATCCTGTCCTTCACTGCAGAAATGTCCCCTTTTACCCCTTCTGTCCAGCCCTTGCCCTTCCCTTTTGGTCTCCAGCAATTTGATTGCAGAGAATAACTTTTTTATCCGGGACAGAATGCAAGTTTCGTGGACTAATACTTCACTTTGTTGCACATTCTGGCATTTCCTGCCCTGATCTGCGGCATTCTTCAGAAATTGCTAGTCGGCGCCCAGGAAGTTGGTTCACGCTCGTTAGTGAGAACAAGAATATTTTGAAATGCAAGGGTCAGTCCTAGCGGGGAGGAAGCACATTTCAAACCTGGTCAAACAGGAAGCCAGCGTTCCTGTCCTTTGTTCCTGCCCTTGATGTCTGTGACTCCTGGGGTTTTGTTGTTTTTGCTTTGGGGATTTTTTTCCCTCTTTGACACCCATACGTTACCGCAGGGCACGTCGGCTCTGGGTGTTTGTTTCCTCTCCTGTTACAGGAGCCACGAGACGGACCTGGGGAGAAACTGTTCATAAGCAGAAGCTTTTATTTCATTGCAGTAAAGTGGGGGCACCCAGTCAGCTAACGGGGCTGCCCTGGCACATCTCGAGTGGGTCTTCAGCAGCTGTGTGGAGACTCCATGTCAGAGACCGTGGGCCAGGGCTCATGTGCAATCTGGGCTGGAAGCCTAGCGTCCCTCCTAGTTGAGATCCTCAAGGGTCTCGGACCATGGCCTCCCTTGGGGCTGCCCGGTCCTTGGCGGCCCGCCAGCCACCAGCATGCATGTCCACAGATCCACCCCAGTCATGAGTCCATCCTGGGAGAATCGGGGTGGGCGCTAGAGGGGAGCAAACCACCTTTTATCACAGAGCTCCAGAAGGGCTGAATCACCCACTGATCATTAGTGATTGTCAGGGACTCAGCGTGGCGCGCCCACTCGTCGTCGCTCGCAGTGCGCGTGGTTGTTGCGTGGTTGGGGCGAGCACACAGACTCGCCCGCTCTCAGGGTGCGAGCGCCCTAGGAGGGTGGAAACCAGCCGGGCGACCCGGAAGCCCGTGAAATCCCTCCTGGGGGCCTTCATCAACAACCCCTGCGCGAGGGCCCCCTTGCATGTCGCCTGACAGGACGTGATTGACACCGACCCTGCGCTCGAGATGTGCCGATAACACGGTGACGTTTCTTTCACATGTCTTTCTGCTGTTTCTCTCTCCCCAGCTGATTCACGCTGGCAAGGGCGAAGCCATCCGCATCAGGTCGATTCTGAGGTCCCTGATCCCCCTGGGGGACCTGGTGGGGGTGATCAGCATTGCTTTCCAGATGCCGGCCGTCGCCAAAGGTGAGCTGCCCGTGTGAGGTCCTGGGCCTCTGGGACGCGGCGCTGTGGCGGCGCTGTGGGCCAGCGACCTCCCTGCGGCAGGTCACGACTTGTGCCTGTGAGGTGAAGGGAGGAACAGATCGCGTATTATGTATGCAGTGTTTTCTGGGCTCGTGGTTTTCAGAAGGCTGCATGTCCAATGAGATTTCTGTTCTTTTTTATGTGGTGTTTCAGCCGGTTTCCAGAAGGGAGAATGGGCCCTATTTCGTGTCCTTTTGGTTTGGATCTCCGGTCTTCTCTCGCCCGACTAGTTTGTTAAATCCCTCTTCATGATAGTTTTCTTCATCAGTCTCTTATGCTGCCTTTTCTGACACAGCTGACCTGCGGGTCGCTTCGAGATTGGAGAATTCCCAGCGCGTTGAATGAAGTGCTCTTTGTGAGACTCAGAAGAAAATTAAACTGTTTTTTTCTCCATTGGGCACTATGTTTATAGTCCTTTTCCAGGTTAGAAGTTGCTTGTGACTAGTTTTCCAATCCTAAGTCAAAAGCGAGTTAGTCAGCTCAGCCTCCCCCCGCCCCAAGGGCCCAGCTGTGTCCCCTTTGCTGCTGCCCGCATCGGGTAGCGGGCACAGGTGCTTTCCCGTGCGCTGGTGGCAGGGCCCCGACCCCCCCCACCCAGATGATAGCGGAAACGGCGCTGGCCCGACCCCGACGCCTGGTTCCTGGCCGGCAGTTCCGTCTCTGCCTTCTGTAGAGAACAACGTGAACTGTTCCGAAGACACCCAGCCATCACTTCAGCCCAAATTACAGCGATTTTCCCTCTTCCAGTTTCAGTGTTGTTCAGTGTCCAGTGCTTCACTGGAATCATTACTCACTTATTTTATATGCTTGTAATTTTAGAAAACAAGCATGGATAGAGAGAAGTGCATGTTCTAATCTAATAATCCTTTCTTCCACTGATCACGCCCCAGAGAAGAGTCGCCGTCAGAGCATGTAGTCGGTGGCGAAGGGGTTCTGTGTGACGGAAGGTGACTGAGGGTACTTGCCAGTTGCTGATCGTGAGAAAGTAGTTTCATGTTTAGCTTTACAGCCCAGCCTTCGAGGCGCCCCAGGGAGCACTAGAACCTGAGCTAGACGTGTGCACGACTCTAGCTGTAAAGCTGCTTAGACCGGAACTGTAAGTTTAGGCCTGGCTGGAGCTTAAGCATCTCCCCGTAATGTAGATCTTCTGACTGGGTGATTCGGTTTGTGCATCCAGATTGTCCTCATTTAGTTTTTTTCCCTCTCTTCTAACTCTTCATTTACTTGAGTTCATATCTTTCTCTGCCCTGCACTTTGGGCAGGAAGTGGACACGGTCAGGAAAAGACAAGGTCAGTAGTGGCGCTCAGGACAGGAGGGGAGGGTGTCACAGTGTGAGGTGTGACATGTGGAAATGCAGACCCTGCGTCGCTCAGCGTCCCCGTCGCCACGTGCGCCTCTCACACCTGCGCCTCACCCTCCGCCCCTCCTCCAGGGCCTGCCTTGCCCAGCCCGCTGGCCCTTCCAGGTTGGGGCCGTCGTTGTTCTACAGTGACAACTGCTTTGTGGCATTTTCTTCATAAACGTGCAGTGTGCTGTCGGCCTCAGGATTTAAAGCTGTTGGTTTCTTTGTGAGCTGTCACAATGCACGTTTACTTTTGAAGCTCTGTCTGGGTCATAGTGAAGTATTTGCATTTTATTTTTTGCCGCTTTTACAGAGAACATAGGCAGAAAAGCATGTATGTTTTTGTATTTTGCTGGGATATTCATTTTTATAACTTTGAGATGTGGATCAGCAATATTTCTTTGTGTCAATGGGCCTTTAGCTTCACAAGTCTCAGGAGTCATTGCTGCTGTGTATTCTGTGTCGAGTATGTGAAGCTAGCCTCCAAGAGGGGATATTTTACCCCGAGTATCAGCGAAGGCCGTTCTTAAAAAATGTTAGCGCAGTTTTTCTCGAGCTCGAGTGTGGCCTAGCATGGTCAGGAATCTGGGAGCAGCTCAGAGAACTGGGGGGACCAGCCCACCGTCTCCGGGTGTTCTTCCTGGAGGGGTCCGGCCTGGGAGGCCAGTGCGCCGCACTCTGTCCTGTTTGAAGCCAGGAGTCGAGAGGACGGTCCCTTAGCGTTATCGTCTCCGCTGTGTGAGGAGACGCGGGAAGTAAAGCAGCAGCGGTAGACACGCATGGGTCTTGCGTTCCCTGACGTGAGGCCTGCTTGGAGGGCTGCTGTAAAATCAAATCCTGTCTTAGGATCGGTGAGTCGCTGACTGTGTCCTTACACACAGCTGTCGATCCAGTTTGTGGAATCTTACACATTTCAATTCCTGTTGGTATGGTTTTTAGAATCAATGAATTAGAATTTTATATAGATTTTAATTAAAAATTATAGCATGCTTAATAGCGTGAAGGGGTCAGTCAGCTTTGGTTGGGTTTTAAATTCAGTTTTACTTGGTTTAGATCTAACTTTGCCCGTTACTCAGTAAAAAAAAAAATTAGAAAAGTTATTTCTCTTCCCTAAAGATCACTTTTTCTCCTCTGCTCAATGAAGATGCTAATACCAACTTCATATCTGTGCTTGTCAGTACTGTGTGAGAGCTGTCTGTGACATTCCCAGCACAGGGCTGACTCAGCAGACTGTTATTATTAATAATAACAACTATTATGATATTTGTATTATAAGTATATAATTGTAGGAAGGAAAAGATTAGGTATTATTATAAGGAAGGGAAGCTACTTGATAATAGCCTGTAATATGATTTGTTTTGAGACATTGTTTCATGATTCAGATAAATGCATTCTTTAACTACAAATGAAATAGAAAAACTTGTGACTCTTCAGTCAGGATGACTGTGGCCTCATGTCATCTCTAACATGGCTTCAGTATTAAAGTCTCAGATACTATGCGCAGAACGTCACAGTGTGCTCTCAGGAGCAGTATCACCCGCTCCAGGAGGAAACACATCCGTTCTCTGATGTTTCAAATTGGCCTGTCACCCCAAGATCCCCATAATGACGGTCTGCAGCCTGTGACCCTGTGGAGCTTTGATAAGGGATTCATTGACTTATATCAGAATCCACTGTTTGAGGGTCGGGGAAATAATAAAAGACTCCTCAATATCTTTTCAATGTTATTAAATGCTACTATATTTACGTTTCTTTTGAATGTCAAACTGGTTTGTAAAGTTGTTCATCAGTTTGGCCCCCTGCAGCCCACACAGGTGTGCGTGCACCGATGGTCGCTGCGGGGGATGAGCTGCGGTGACGTGCGAAAGACGCTCTCATTCTTCAAAAGAGAGAAAACCTTATTTCACACTGCGACTTTCTGTGCTATTTACTCCTTGTTTTACTAAGTAGATTTTTGGATGCCTTCATTTCTTCTTGGTATCTCGCCAATATTATATCTTTATATGTGTTGTGAAGAAATGGATTGAAGCATTGAAATTGCCACGGATGTGGTTGAACCACTGTGCCCTCAGCCCAGCCTTGACCGTGGCTGCAGAGGGGCACTGCTGTTCAACGCATTACTGAAGCGCGAGAAGGCTGGACAGAGCCTTCTGTGGCCTCTTGGGAAGGGCATGGCCATTATTAACAATTGTGTGTCCCCTTCTCTCTTTTAGATGGGAATGTGGTGGAGCCTGACATGTCTGCGGGGTTTTGCCCAGATCACAAGGCAGCCATGGTTTTGTTCCTTGACAGGGTCTATGGAATTGAGGTTCAGGATTTTCTCCTCCACCTTCTCGAGGTCGGCTTTCTGCCAGATCTCCGGGCTGCTGCTTCCTTAGATACGGTAACGATTTGAGTCACTGACTCCCTCAGCTTTTGACTGTTGCGTCTGTGGCTTATGAGACTTTCACAGATATGTGCATTCATTCTTTTATAGTCCACAGAATATCAGATAGATTATGTCTATGAGGAACTCATGGAGTAGTGAAGTCTGACACTCGAGTGTTCATATGAACTGGGAGCAGGTGCCATGGGTTCCAGAAGGGGTTCATGGAACCCGAATTTGGAGTCTCAGTGGCTCCTTGGACCTCAAAATTGGCCTAAATGATTATGCTTCTCAGTGAAAGAAAACGAAAGTTTTGGGAAGGTTTAGCAAGCGTTGTTCAGCAGTGCCGATTACAATGCCATGCCGATGTCTTCACATGGGATGCCTCCAACCTGTCTGGACTAAATCTGTCCCGTGTGTTGCGTGGCCCACAAGGCGAATCTGCCAGACACTGTAGAGAAAGCTGGAGCTCGAAGTGTGAGTCTAGTGGTTATCAGAACACCTTATTTTATTTTCAACTAAGTGGGTCCTTCTGATGTCAGAGGAAATCCGATCTTGAGTTGACAAAGCTCTTTCAGGAAAGCCAGGAGAGGGGATCACGACCGTGGAATGGAATTTCTCTTTTCTTCATTGGGTGTGCTCACCTGCAATTTTGGGCCTCAGCAGTACAGCTGATAACACTGAAGACAACCAGCCTTGGACGGCTGGTGTGACGGATGAACAGAAATACAAATGCCACCAATAAGTAGAATTAATTAAGTTTATGATGTGAGGTCTGGTATGAGGTCTGCTCCTTCCCCTTCCTCCCCAGGTGAGGGTTTCACGCTGAGAGCTGTGAGTCCCCTCATCTTGCATTCATCTCACACATCCTACCAGTGGTATTTTGTGGAGCATAAGCCTCTTGATTTTTGATGAGCTGAGTATTGCTTCATTTTACCTATTTATGAATCACTCACTAGATGTTGTTTCCGTGAGAAAGGCCTATGAATCCCACTTCGAGATCTAACCGAGATGTACATTTTCATGTTTCATACTTTGCGGCTTTCTGTCTCGACAGTAGAGTTCATGTCAGGCTGTTGGTCCCTTCGGAAGTGGCCAGCGGCCTTCCCTCTCCATTCCCTCAGGCCGCTCTGAGCGCCACAGACATGGCCTTGGCCCTCAACCGGTACCTGTGCACGGCCGTGCTGCCCCTGCTGACGAGGTGCGCCCCTCTGTTTGCGGGCACAGAGCGCCACGCCTCCCTCATCGACTCGCTGCTGCACACCGTATACAGGCTCTCGAAGGACTGCTCGCTCACCAAGGCGCAGCGCGACTCCATAGAAGCGTGTCTGCTCTCCGTCTGCGGGTAAGGGCGGCTCCCTGCTGCCGCCTCAGGCTCCTGAAGAGAGGGGCGTTGCCACGTGCCCTTGACCAGTGGCCGGGGATTGTGAAAGCAGTTTCTGTACCAAAAGTACCTCACTGAGGACAGTCCGGTGACCGAGGTGGAGAGTCTTCGTAGAGTATCCTTTCTCCCGGTCAAGTTCAAGAGCAGAGCTCCCAGTGTCTGAGTGTCGAGCCCCCAGATGCGGGGTTGCACCCCATGTGATGCTCTCTGGGTGTTGCTGGGTGGGGTGGCTGTGAGAGGTGGGGCCCCTGGCCACTGTACTGCCGGATGCAGTTGTTTTTCTCCTTTGACTGTGTGATGGTTTGAATCCTGTCCAGAGGGGAAAAGGGGGAGAAGCCTGTTACATGGGAACCACGATGGGGTGGGATAATCGAGCATTACGGCTGTGGAGCAGTAACTAAAGCTGCCAGGTCCCCCAGCTGGAAAGTTACTGCCTCTACAGAGGTGTCAGGTGTCTCCTTCATGAAGCTGTTGATCCCTGTCTGCATTATAAACACCTGGCTTACACCCTCTGAAGGATGCTAGGAGTCATCTCCTTACTGAGACACATTTCTTCATCCTCTGACCCGTCTTCTCCCACCAGCCAGCTGCGGCCTTCAATGATGCAGCACTTGCTCCGGAGACTCGTCTTTGATGTCCCGTTGTTGAATGAGCATGCCAAGATGCCACTGAAGGTCAGTGCGGGCGTGGGTGCAGCCATTCGAGTCCTGAGCCTCCTGCGGGGACTCGGGGCTCCCAACGTGGAAGACAGAATTCAGGAGACACAAAAGGCAGGCCTTGCAGGCTCATGGCAGAGATGATGTGCATGCCGAGGGAAAGGCAGGGAGATGGGGGCAACATGGGAGCAGGTCTGCCCGAGGGTCTTCTGGGGACTGTGAAAGGGGCCCCTAGTGATGGGACAGCTTCCCTGAGGTGCCTGAGAAGGTGGGGACTCGGATGTCCCTAGTGTTCAGAGACACGCACGTGTTTAAGTCCTGACTCCCCGTCCTGGCACCTGAGGAGGTCATCCTGCCAGGGTGCTAATATGCAAATGACGTTGCATTGCGCTACGGTCACTCGAAGGTCCAGAACCCACCCCAGAATATTATACATGGGTTAAGAATCCCCCTGTGAACAGACTTGTGGCTGTGGATCACCTGGGGGCAGCTGAGTTCTTGTCGAAGTGCTTCGGTCCCGGCGGTGCAGGTAGGGCCGTCAGAGACTCGTCCCCGACACGCTTGGTTTCCGGTCACGTCACGCAGGTTAATCATGCTTGATCTTTGATGCCGAAAAATAACCTCTTTGTGATATGGACGTGTCCTATAGATTTGTACTCGTCCGCCTGCAATCATGTCTAAACAAGATCAGAGAGATACTGGCATGAATGTCCTGTGAGCCCGTGGCAAGAGAAATTATGGGAGAAACAGCGCCCTAAGTAAAATGTGACCCGAGATCTCCTTAGACTTGAAAACATGGTCACAGACCTGGCCAAAAACCTCAGCAACATCAAGAGGGAAAGAGCAGGCTTTAAAAACAACACAGAAACACAGAACATTTTCCAAGTTGGTCAGCAAATGCATTTCCAAATACTGGATTCAAAGGCAGCCATTCTGGATTTGCAGTGTTTGTCAGCATCCAGAAAAGTCACTGTGTTTTCTTCTGCTCACAAATGGTCACGTCTCACACTGTCTCACGACTTGAAGTGATTTCCTGGCGTCTAGTATCTCACCCAGGCTTCGCGTTGGGCTGGGCCAGCAGGACGCCTCTAGTCTAACAGCATGGTCTGCCCTGGGAGGTCCTGGCCTCGGACTGGGCTCTGCACACGTGACCACTGATGGGCACCTGGGAGGTCCGTTTCCTGGAGACTGCTCAGAGACGGCGGGCAGAGGGCTCACAAGAATGAGTTGTGTTTGAGCTATTCCATGAAACACCCTAGATATTTACCAAAAGTACTTCCGTTCAATGAAAATTGGCTTTGATTTAATAAATTTAATACATTAATAAATTATACATAGTGTAATCTTGCTGAAAATCCCATTTTTATAGAATTTATCATGGATGATAGCACTTGCCAAGAAAAATTTTCTTGATACAAAAGGAGAGCTGGGTGAGACCTGTAGTGAGAGAGCGTCACTATGTGCTGCGACTCGTATGCTGTAGACGTGTTTCCACGGTCATCCCAGCAGATTGGATGTCCGTTTTCATCACCTGACATTCCTAAAGTGTTTGCGTGTGTGTTTTATGACTGAGAGGGAAGCCAAACTAGAAGACAATCTGTACAGTAAGAGATGCGGTTAGCTTGAGTAGCAATAATTCTTAGCCACTTATTTCCCTCTTTAAATATAGAAGAGAGTCCAGTACTTATAATTGATTCAGAAAGATCATTCTATTCATTCAGCAAATATGCCCGACTCTTATTAGTTTCACGATCAAGAAGGAATTCTCCAAGGGTAACAGATACTTGAAAAATTCTCTTCACATCTTTGACCTTGCAGCTTAGTGTTAAATTGTACAGAGGAGAAAACTTAAGACACAATAGAGACAAGTAAGTAGATAATAAATTGCATCCATAATCACCAGAAAAATAGAAATGACTGAAGTAGAATACTTTTGAATTTCAGTTACGAGATAGTTCGGAAGTAAATCACAAAGCGTGGTGACCGAAGTAGGCAGAGAGGAACAGGGTTCGGGGGGTCGTCCTCTGGAGCGCACGTTTGAGGGGCTGTGTCCTGGCGACACCCCTGACATCGGTCCTTTGATTCGTGTGTGGATTCCGTTCTCAGTAGAGGACAGCAGCTGACCTGGAGCTCTGGGAAACTCAGATAACCAGCCTCATCAAGAGCACTCTTCAGGACAGAGTTGCTTGTCAAACGGAGGCTTGGGTCATCCCAGGATCGGCGTTCAATTTAAAGTGGTCTCATGGACGGTAGTCAACAGTTGCTCCTAAAGAATTCGTGTGGGTTGAGCGGCTTCCTCCCCGCTGACCTCGTGGCATTACAGTAATGTGGGAGCTGACGTGAAGGGTGTCTTCAGCACCCCGATTTCACAGCTGTTTCCTGCACAGTTGCTGACAAACCATTACGAAAGATGCTGGAAGTACTACTGCCTGCCTGGAGGCTGGGGCAGCTTCGGAGCTGCCTCAGAAGAAGAGCTGCATTTATCAAGAAAGTTGTTCTGGGGCATTTTTGATGCCCTCTCTCAAAAGGTAATTTAATATTGGTGGGTTTACTTGTGTGATCCATCAATGGAAAGACTATAGGTTCTTGATAACACACTATTCCCTAAGGATCTAATGGCAGAGTATGATCTTAGTAAGAATGGCATAGATTTATTTTTCCCTTTTCTCAACGGAAAGCTGACTTGGAGAATGCAATTTGGATCGACTCGATCATCATAGTCACATGCTCTTGGTGGTCACACACTTTCTGGGTTTAAGTGACAGAGCAGTTCAGGAAATTTTGCCCACGAATTGGTAAGTTCTTGTTCATTTGAACTTGTGTACATTCAGATCCTTCCTAGTCTTGCCCCGAATCTTATGAAGCCTGAGAAAATCTTGTCTGGAAAAAGAGAAAATCTAACATGGGGACACTCGGGCAGAGTGACTGGTGTTCACTGCGAACTGTGTGGACGCTCAGTCCCGCGACTCCGTGGCTTCATCCAAGTGCCATCGCCCGGAGTCGCCGTGTTTGCAGCGACTCGTTCATGTGCTTTAGAAGACAGCGGGGTAGTCAGAGAAGATGAGAACAACTTCGTAGCCTGACGCTTAAATGACCAGTCAGAGTCCGTGTGCATTCCCAGAAAAAAGCCCGGAGCAGTGGAGCCTGAATCAGCTGCAGGACGAGGGAGAGTTTGCCTGGGATCGCAGTGGGCAGTCACTGCTTGACGGTTCTTCTTAGTAAATTGCCTTTGATAAACTCTGAGAGTCCTTTTGAAATAATACAGGGACACCCTTGTGGCTCAGGCACCTAAGGTGCAGACCATGTAAAACCGAGGGACCCGCCCAGGTTCAAGACCTGGGCAGGAAGTCACAATATATGCGTGTAAAAATGTGTGTGTGTGTACGTGTACACACACGTTTATGAATGTGGAAGGTATTTTAGAAGAATTTATAAGCAGGATTTGAAATAGAACATTTAAAGTGAGAAAAATGTCCTTAATAATGACTTTTAATTCAAAAATGATACATACAAATTTAAATTTAATTATGTTGCCTGCAAATAACTTCCAGAAGTTTCGATTATGTACCTTTCCTCTAGAAATTCTTTCCCATTCATAACTTGATTTGTTACTTCCCGGTGGTGCCACACAGATCAGCTAAATTTCTGTCTCGGGATGTCACTCTGCATGTGATTTTAGTGTCTAGTCTTTAACTGGTGTGGCCGTGATCTAGAAATAGCTGTGAGGATGGTCCTCCCTGAATTCAAGGCTGTGTTGTGAAGACATGTTATCCAGAGAATATTCCAGAGATTCGATTCTTCTTATGATGCAGTCGCAGCAAATTTAGCGGCACCTTCTCGTACATTTCATGAGCTCTCAGGCTTACTTCTTCCAGTTCTGGAGAAAGAGCCAGTGAGGGAGTTCACTTGGCCCAGGACACTGTGACTTGCTGCTGTGACAGCTTGTTGGTCACAGAGGGCAAGTTGACAGCTTTTGCTGAATAATAATGTCATTTATCTTGTCTTCCATCTTTTCTCAGAAATACGAGCAAGAGCTTTTCAAACTGGCACTGCCTTGTCTGAGCGCGGTTGCGGGAGCCTTGCCCCCCGACTACATGGAGTCGAATTGTGTCAGTATGATGGAGAAACAGTCCTCAGTGGATTCTGAAGGCAACTTTAACCCGCAGCCTGTTGATACCTCAAAGTATGGACTCTTTGTCTTGCAGCAGATTATTATTGTAAATGATGTGTGAAGTCTGAAATTGAATAAGGTACTAAAGTGAACTTTAACCGTGCCCCCTTTGACTTGGCATCCTTTTAATAGGAGTCCCTTCCCTCTATAAAATGATGGCATTAATAATGGTGACAACTCTCAGGACACGGAGATGCGCCTTCTAGGGTGCTCTTCCCGTAATCAGGTTCTCTGTGTCACCATGGTGACATCTACCGTCATGGGAGTCCGTTACTGTTTTAGCTGAAGTGCGCCCTCCCCGGTATTGGTGGCGGCCGAGCTCTGCTGCGTGCCGCAGGCCCCGAGGACCCCAGCACATGGGGCAGCGCTGTTTCTGTAGCTTTGGGAAGACCTCCTCAGCCATCAGCACTCTCCGCAGGGCCCAGGGACGAAGCCCAGCGTGAGATGAGCGAGTACATGTGAGAACGTTTGTGGAGTGGCGAGCATGTCCATCAGGAGGCGGGGGCACAGCCGCCGCAGGTCGAGCGTGGCGACATTGGGGAGCCTCTGGTGCAGAGCGGTCTGCAGAGAAGGTCTCACCGCTGGGTCACTGTCGTCGCTCTCTGAGTAGGGCCATGACTTCCAGGCGCACGGAGCGCCGCCTCTGTGCGCCGGCTCGGCTGGGTGTCTGCGGGCCTCAGCAGCAGCGGGGCAGCCCGGTCCCCACCGAGAGTCACTGCCCGCAGCGCCGGCCTTCGCCGTGGGGATAGTTGAGGTCCCAGTGCCCTGCAGCTTGTTTATTGCTTGGGTGGGACGGTGCCATCAGGGGCGTGTTTGGTATTTGATGACATCCTGTGAGAAAAACCCCCAGTGCCTGACTTGTGCGATTCATCCATTGTGTCTCTTCCGAAGTAAGTCAGCCCCCATGTCACCTGCTCACAGTCCTGCCTGGGCGAGTGTGCGGTGTGCGTCACAGCGACGTCACGGCGTGGGTCTGGCTTGATTCATCCGGTCACTGACAGGTGTCGGGCATGTGTGTTAGCTCCACAGCCTCTCCTCGCTGGGCTTCTCGGCAGGTTGGTTTGCATAGTGACCTCAGTGTCTGTGTCGCGATGTTTATAGGCTGTTTTTAAATATGTGACTGTCATCTCGTTCAGTGACCGCTAACTTTGCTGAAAAAAAGCAGTGAGCCCTGTCTTTACACTAGGTTTTATTTGTCAGTCTATTCGGAAGGTTATTGGAAGGTTACTTGCATGTGTAAGTTCTATTTAGTAACGAAAGGGATTATAAATATGTTAAATTTGTCCATTCATGAATGTCTTTGGTATCTCCAAGTCTCAGATTTACCACCAGACTTGGTCATCTCAGCGTCCGTTCAAGGGGCGAAACATTTGCTCAAACATGAAAGGATTTGAGCAAAGTCCAGCACGAGTTGGCTGCTTTTCCTGGCATCCATAATAGTAACGTAGAATGTGGTAGACAGGCCGTGAATACTTTTTTCCATTTATTTTTTTTGTAGTAACTTATTCTACACATTAAAGTAACCTCATATGTACAGGGTCCCCATTCCTCAGATCTCCGTCAGCACACCAGCCCTCCGCCACATCACCAGGTTTTCTTCTCCCTTGTCCGGTGGCTTCTGCCACCGCTTGCACCCCACCCCACCCCACCCCACCCCCCGCTCGCCCCGTTCCCCATCGGTGACCTCAGTTCTGTTGTAAGTTTCGAAGAGGTGGTTTTGCTTCGTCTGCTCCTTTGTCTCATCTGTTCACATTCCACCTGTGAGTGAGAGACCAGGAATACTTGAAAGAAGTAGCATATCACTGTATGAAATTAAATTTGTAGTAAATTTTAAGAGTGGAGCCTGTCAGATATCAGTCGTCCTTGACTATTTATAGTTGTTGTCAAAGATGCTTAAGTCAAAATGGGAGAAGTGACTCAAAGAACAGTCTGGGAATGAAGTATGTCTTCTTGTTTAACCGTGTCTTCATTCAGGTTTTACCTCCTTTCTTACAATGTCTGGTCCTCATCTTTGAATATGTGTGAGTTCTATTTATGTCAGCTGTGGTTTGTGTTACACATATTCCCACCTCAGGAGGACAGACCCAGTAAAGACGAGCAGACAGAACATTACCTGCTTGACTTTTCTGGGAGCGCTCCCCCAACACAGGAAGGTCATAGTGTTCAGACAACTTTTGGACCGTGCTGCCTTGAATGACATTTACAGTCATGAACTGTGAGCAAATTGTTAATATGGTTTCTTGCATATCCTGTGAAAATCACGCTGTTTTCTTTGTCTCCTAGTATCACTATTCCCGAGAAGCTGGAGTACTTCATTAACAAGTATGCAGAGCACTCCCATGACAAGTGGTCGATGGACAAGGTAAAAGCCAGTTCTGCATGGGGAGGGGGTGCGCCCCCATGCACCCCTCTCCTGGGGTTTCCTACTGCGAATGAAGTGTTTACATTGCTTAGGAAGGAATATGCTGGGTTACAATCTGCTGTTACAATATTTAGCAAGTTCTGTTCTCATGCATGTGATACACATCTGAAAATATATGTATGTTCATGTAAAGCACAGATTTTAAAATCCAGAAAACCTAATCAGTCATAGCTGTAGTTTGTAAACACGTGTTTGCATGAATAGTACACATCGTGAATAATCAGCAGAAGCCTCAGCAAGAAATGGCGGCTCTGGGCCTAGGGACTTTAAAGGAAACTAGCTTTTTGTGTCATTTCCTAGTAGATCAAACCTAGAGTATTATGCCACAGAATTTAGTGAATATTTCCACTTTCTACTCTTCTGTTGTATATCTTACTACAAATAGATCTGCACTTCACTCAGAATAGACTTTGTGACCAAATGACTTGTTTAATGGGCGTTGTCAAAGCAGCCCAAGTGGGAACTAAAGCCATCGCTCTCCATGACGTAAATCCTGCAGATTAGAGGTCCTGAGTAGTCACATTTAAGCTGAACCTTTTTTAAACCCGCGAGAGGACGGGTGAGGGAGGTTTGGCAGAAAACGGAGTTGTGGAGGTGAGGGCTTACAGAAGCGGGCACTGATTTGGTGAAGTGAAAATCAAACACATCTTTCCAGAAGGTGCGGGTGCTACGTAACAACTCAGTGTCCTCGCAGACTTCATCTCTGTCCCTGCCCGGGCTAGAAACCACCGTCTCTGTTTTCCTAGACGTGGCTCTTTGTTCAGTAATCTGTCTCCTTGGTCCGTCCATCCAAGTGTCTGCTTTATATCACGACATGCTGGTGGTGACTTGGCTGGACAGGCTTCCAGGAAGGCCAGCCCTAAGCTGTTTCTGCGCTGTGACTCAGATCCCACTGCGATGCGAGATGGCAGAGGGAACACTGACTGTGCAGAGGTCTGGGCAGAGTTGTGTGGGACACATGGGCTGAGCAATCACTGGAAACAGGATGGGTGAAGCAGGTGGCGATATTCAGGGACATACATGAAGTGACATATCTGGGTCTATCGTTGAAAATGAATCTTTCATGTGCACGTCACAGGATAGGGGGATGATATGACCTAGAGCCGCCTCCTCCAAGGAGAAAGCTTGTGGGTCGTAGACCTGGTCTACATAACAAGAAGGGCGCCTTTCATCTCTGGAAAAATACCAGTTCTGGGTGATGCACCATGTTAATGTCGATTAGGATGGAAATCCTAATTTTTAGATCCACTCACTAACACTTGGAGCAATTAACACATGTAAAACAAGTTTGATTTTTCTGTTTTTAGTTGGCAAATGGGTGGATATATGGGGAGACCTACTCAGACACAGCCAAAGTCCAGCCACTGATGAAGCCATATAAACTACTGTCTGAAAAGGTGAGGGTTTGTTATGTGATGTTTTATTAAAATGGTTTCTTTTCTATGCTGTTTCACCTTTATTTAGAAGTTCTGATTTTTATCTTTCATGTTCATGCTTTTTGTTCTCTCTCTTCTATTTTCTGTCACTATTTAATTGGGTATTCTCTACTTAACATGTTCCTATTCCCTTTATATTTTTATTTCTCTCCTCTATGATTAAAGATTTTAGAAAATATTCTTATATATTTGAGTTTCTTAATGAGGGATTAATATGTGAATATGCTTATGATTTATGCATTTTCATCTACTTCACTTCTTTGGGGAATCAATATCTTGACAAATGAAGTACAAAGGGTTTTCCAGCTTGGTGCCTATGGAGGGAGTCAGTCCCGTTAATTCAGCTGTTAGAAACGCTACACACACACATACACTCACACACACTCACAGACATCCATGGCATCTGGCCCTAATTATACTTCTCCTGCCTAGTTTCAACCTAAAGTATCAGAAACTGGAGACTAAAGAAAATTAATGTGCCTTCTGTAATAATGTGCTGGGTTCTCACTTAGCAGCTTTAGACTAGATCTCAGCTCACTGCTTTTCAGAACTTTTGTTTTTTACTTTATAAGCACACGCTGCCAGTCACTTTTTAAAAAAGTGACGGTTAATTTAGAACAGTGCTGCAAACATTTTTTATTTTGGCTCATAACGTCCCTGGGTATTTTCCTCCCTCTTTCTCCTTCTCTTTCCTTTTGCCTTTAGGAAAAAGAAATTTACCGCTGGCCCATCAAAGAGTCTCTGAAAACCATGCTGGCGTGGGGCTGGAGACTCGACAGGACGCGGGAGGGAGACGGCATGGCCCTTTATAATCGGACGCGTCGCATTTCCCAGACAAGCCAGGTAGGAGTCACAGTGATGAGTCCACTGTTGATATTTTGTTTAAATGTTTTTAGTCTTTGGTCTAATGATAGGGTTTTCCCAGTCTGAAAATTATGAAGACGAGCATGAGGTTTAGTAGGGGAACGACCATGTTCCTTTTTCTTTGACGTGAGGTTCAATCGTGGTTACAATCACGACACAATTCACAAGACACAAGACTGGTTTCCAGAGGCAGGAGAGGACCCTGGGAGGGAGCAGGGGGTATGAGTGTGGTGGCGGTGATGGCAATGGTGGTGGAGGTGATGGAGGCGATGGCAGAGGTGATGGAGGCGGTGATGCGGGTGATTGAGACCCATGGGTGTGTCGTTTGCCTGGGAGAGAATTCAAGGAAAGATGCCTTATTCCAGCACCAGCTGGCAAGTTTATCGTAAAGCTAGGCAAAACGATGCAGACAGCTTGGGGGTGACAGGAGAAAGAGAACTCCGCGTTAAAGTGATGGCTCTCCTTGTACATGGGGAAGGGCCTCCCCTTTGGGCCTTATTGGGCTGCAACTCTCGCCAGTTAGAGGTTTCGCGAGAGTTAGAGGTCTCGCGAGAGTTGAGGTCCGGCGAATGGGACTTCTCGCGAGCGTTGAGTTCTCCGGGGAATTGAGTTCTCAGGAGAGTTGGGCTCCCTGCGGCCAGCGCTCTCAGCCACGAGTCCCGCACGGGTTCTCTGCGGGGCGGCGAGTGGGTGTCCTGGGGTTGCCGCCCGTCCCTGGCGCTGCGGCGGAGTCGCTGGATCCGCAGCCCCGGAGGCAGGCCCCGGGGGCGACTGCGGGGACCGTGTCAGCGGCCGTCGGCGGGCACTCGTGATGGGAAAGGTCCCGGCCGCGTCTGGGCCGCGTCCCCTGGCGCCGCGCGCTGTCCCTGCGCGGCCGTTCCGAGGGAGGCCGGGCTGCGGTCCGGGCCCAGTCGGCTGGCTCTGCGCGGCGGCGGCGGCGGCGCTGGGTGGCCTCCCGCTGCGGGCGGGCGGCTGGGCTCCCCGAGGCCCAGAGCGCGGCGTCCGAGCCCGCCAGGCTGCCCGCCGTGCGCCCGCAGCGGAGTCAGTCAGGCCTGGGCGACGTCCACGCCCCGTTCTGCACGGAGAGCCCGGCCCAGAGCCCCTTTCCGCCGCGCCCCTCGTGCGCCCCTCGTGCGCCCCTCGTGCGCCCCTCGTGCGCCCCTCGTGCGCCCGGGGCGGGGCCTCCTGCTCCGCAGCCGGAGACGGTGTTTGCTGAAGGAAGGCTGCGGGCGACCAGGCGGCAGCGTCGCTCGTCCACGTGCTTGTCGCCACCCAGGCCTGAGCGTGGGACCTGCGGGCGTGCGGGTGGCAGCTGCGCAGCTGCTGGGCCCCCGGGGCGCCAGGCTTCATTTTAATCCCTGAGCTGAGAACGTGTTTGCGCATCATTAAAACGTTGCTTGTATTTCACAGTTGACCCTTACAGACACTTGTGAGGATTGGCCTCTGGTGAACTAAAACTCTGAAGGGAATTTCAGTGCCGCCAAGTGGAATTTCATACACTCAAAATACAATGAGCCTCTAACTAAGATAACACTTGAGAGTCTTGTATGCGTCGCACCTTTGTTAAAGTCTCGTGATTACTTTTGAGACGGGCAGTTCCTAAGACAGTATTTTTCAATCATAAATAATAATCCGTTTCCCAAAGGTGATTTAATGTGACAGACATGTTGGCAAAATTATTTTGTGTGGACTCCTGCCAGGCGTATCTACAGAATGTGACCCCTTGGATGTTTGTCTGAGTGTCCTGGGTGACACCTTTTCTACACCCTGTCTAGGTGTCCATGGATGCTGCTCACGGTTACAGCCCCCGAGCCATTGACATGAGTAACGTGGCTCTCTCCAGAGACCTGCATGTGAGTGCTCTTCGCTTGTGTGTATGTGCATCTTTTACTTCTGGAAAACAAAGCTGTAATACCTCAGATACTTTGTCACCGATTATTATATGGTGATCATATGCAGGGAGTTGTGAGTTCCTGGAACTCACTGCTCATCGACCCTCATTGCTTGTTAAACAATCAATATTCTGCGTTGTTTTCTCTGTTCTTCATTGTCACCAGAGAACCTACTTTGAAATGGGTTGAGTGAAAATAAAACGTGTTGGTCAAGACAGTGATTCAATAATGACGTTGCCGTGGATAGTGGAATAGTGTTAGTGAAAGATAAATAAGTGTATCAAGATAAAAATCCACACGGTGTGAGCGTATGGGGCGCGCCCCTGGCCACCGCCTTGTAATGTGCCACACAGACACGAATCTATATCCCACATTCCACTCTCGCAGTTCACTGTTTAATACTATTTAGAGCATCTTTTAAAAGCTCTGGAAATTAAAATAAGAACTCGTAGATATATATTCTTTTTTTTAAAGTCTGTAGTTAATTTTAAATGCCATTATTGAATTAATAAAACCTGTGTCTGTAGACATAAATAACAACATTCCCAGCAGATCTCTCCTTTTATTGACTGCTGAGCAGGTTCTCAGTCCAGGAGAATCTTCTGCGATTCAGAGTCCAAATAACAATTGTGTTTGATTTTATTTTCCATGCGTGTTAGCACTAACACATGATAATTTATTAATTTAAGGCATATTTTGATATTACATATTGGTTAACAAAGTTACCCTCCTCTCATTAAGGTATAAATTAGCTGTTAAATATTTTGTTATTTCAGGCTATGGCAGAAATGATGGCTGAAAATTACCATAATATATGGTCAAAGAAAAAGAAAATGGAACTGGAGTCCAAAGGTAATATTTTCTAAAAATTATTGCTACAAAGCAGTCATAGTTTAACTACATGACTATAAGCTTTGGATAAAATTGATGCAGCACACAGCTGTTGTTTCTTTATGTTTTTAAAATGGTTCAATTGTGTCTTTTATTCCTGACTGTTAGTGTGTCATTTATCATGTCTCAGTTCTGTGGCTCTGTTGCCTATTTTGTTTTAATGTTTTTATTGAAGAGACATTGCATTACCACACTAAACAGGTGTAAGGTGTGTCTCATGCGGACGGGCATCTGTATAGAGCACAGCTCACCACGTTTCAGTTCCGCCTTCATCTTACCCTCCCCGCCCCCTGGCTGGCCCAGCCGCCCTCCCTGCTCCTTCCCATGACCTTTGATTTCTTTTTTTTTTGGGTTAAAAGTCTGTTGTTTGATTTAGTTCAGTTTAAGTCTATCTTTAATTTAGTTCATTTGTTTGCTTGCTGTCTCCATGCCCCTCATATGTGTGCTGCATACAATGTCTGTCTTTCTCCTTCTAAGCAAGATGACATCCATCCACTTTTCTGATAGCTGCGTAGCCTTCCATTTTGAATGTAGACGACATCCTCCTCTACCCATCCGTTGATGGGCATTTAGGTTGATTCTAGCTCTCGGCTACTGTGAATAGCACTGCAGTGAACTTGGGGATGCATATATCTCTGCAAATAAATGTGGTTGTGTTTTTAGGGAGCATAACCCGATAGAAGAATAATTGGATCATGTGGGCTTTCCGTTCTCAATTCTTTGCACAATCTCCACAGTGCTTTCCAGAATGGTTGCCTCATCTTCCCACCCCTGCCAGTAGTGAAGTACAGCTCCCTTTTCTCCACATCCTCTCCAGCTGCTGTTTCCATTCTTTTGGATGATAACCATTCTTACCAGTACGAGGGTGGTATCTTGCTGTTATTTTGCTTTGTAATCCTTAATGATAGGAGAGGTAGAACCTTTTCTGCCATTGGTCCTCTATATGTCCTCTTTAAATAAGTGTTTCAAGATCTTTTGCCCATTTTTAATTGGATTTTTTTGATTGAGTTTAATGAATTCTTTATATATTCTGGATATTAACTCCTTGTCAAATGTATGATGTGCAGTCGTCTCCCACTCAGTAGGATATCTTTTTGTTTTTATGAGAGTATTTTGCTGTGCAGAAGCTTTTTAGTTTGATGCGATCCCATGTGTTTGTTTACTTTTATTTCCCTTCCTGTTGGAGTCAAGTTCTCAAAGACACCTTTAGGAAAATGTTCGTAGTGTTTTACCTGTATTTTTCCCATGTATTTTATGGTTTCCTCTCTTACAACCAACTCTGATTCACTTTGAATCAGTTTCTGTGTCGGGTGTTAGGTTGTGATCTAGTTTTAACCTTTCATATGTGACTGTCCACTTTCCCAGCACTTTTTATTTATTTATTTAAGAGAGTGTCATTTTATTTTATCGAAGAGACTATCCTTGCTCCACGATAAGTTTTGGCTTCTTTATCAAAGATTAATTGTCCATAGACATGTGGATTTATTTCGAGGATCTCGGTTCTGTTCCATTGATCTGTGTGTTTTTATTCCAGTACCACGTGCTGACTGGTTATTACTGCTTTCTGCTGGAGTTTGAAGTCAGAGAGTGTGACACCTCCATTTTTGTTCTTCAAGATTGGTTTTGCTATTCAGGGTCTTTTGTTGTTCCACATAAATTTCATGATTTATTTGTTGTATGTCTGTGAAGAATGTCTTTGGGTTTTAATGGAACTAGCATTACATCTGTATATTGCTTTAGGTAATATGGCCATTTTAACTATGTTAATTCTTCCCATCTATAAGCATGGAATACTTTGCCATATCTTTGTGTCCTCTTCTATTTCTTTCAAAAATATCTGATGGCTTTCAATGTCTAGGTTTTCAAGTCTTTAGTTTTTACCTAAGTATTTCCTTCTTTTTGATACAATTGTAAATGGGGTTATTTTCCTGAGTTCTGCATTTTCAGTAGTTCTGCATTTCATATAAAAATGCAGCAGTTTTGAATGTTAATATTGCAACCTGCCACTTTGCTGTTATCTGTTTCCTATTTCTAGCAGCTTTTTGCTTTGTGTTTAGGATTCTCTATACTATCATGTCATCTATGTGTAGTGGTAGTTTCACTTCTTCTTTTGTGATTTGAATGCCTTTTATGTATTTTTCTCGTCCGATTGCACTGTCCAGGAGTCCAGCATTGTATTTCTCTACTGAGTATTATGTTGGCTTTGGGTTTGTCACATAGAGCTCTTATTATGCTTAAGTACATGTCATCTGTACCCATTGTTTGGAGAGTTTTCAACATAAATGGGTATTGATCTTGTCAAATGCTTTTTCCTCATCTATTGAGATGACCATGTGGTGTTTGTCTTTCTTTTTGTTGATGTCATGTATCACATTTATTGACTTATATTTATTCCAGGTTTGAATAAATTCCACTTGATCATGATGTGTGATTTCTTTAATGAGCTGGGTTTCGTTTGCTAGTATTTTGTGGTTAGTTTTTCCTCTATTGATCAAGGATATGGGCCTGCAATTTCTGTTTTGCTGATGTCTTTGGTTTTGAAATCAGTGGGGTGTGGGCATCATAAAACATGTTTGGATGTTTTTCTTCTTCAATTTTTGGAACAATTTGAGAAGGCTTGGTATTAATTCTTTGAACAGTTAGTAGAATTCACCAGTGGTAGAATTCATCTGGAGAGATTTTTTTTTTTATACTGTTTCTTTTTCCTTGCTTGTGATCCCTCCATTCAGGATTTGTTTCTTCCTGTTTTAGCCTCTGTTTTGTTTTCAAGATTGTGTCCATTTCTTCTAGGTTATTCATTTTGTTTTTATATAGGTGTCTCAAGTATTCTCTTATGATCCTCTATTTCTGTTGTATAAGTTGTGATTTCTCCTCTTTCATCTGATTTTACTTATCTGTGTTACTTTTCTCCTTCCTCTTCTTTGCGAATCTGGTTAGTGTCTTGTCTGTTTTATTTTTCAAAAAACCAACTCTTTGCTTCATTGATTTTTAGAAGTTTTTTTGACTACTGCTGGCTATTTTCATGCCACCTGCACCCACCTCTGTCTGAGTCATCCAGCCTCTCCTGTGGGCCTCTGAAAGCTGTCAGTCTGTGTCCCAGTTTCCAAAGGTCTCCGGGTCAATGTCTCCCCACCTCAGGTCAGGAATCAGCTCCTGTTGCCCTCTCTCATCCCTCCTGGCTCTTGCCGAGTTCAGTGCAGACACCCACACTTCTCACCAGATAGCAGAGACGGTCTAATTATTAGAGTCCCTCACTGGCTTCCATCCCCAGATTCAATATTTCTCATCTCATTCCTTTCTAGTTCCCATCTCTGTCTCTTTGTTTTGGTCAATTCCTTTATGTTATTGTCTCTTACATGTTCTTTTTTCAGTTAATTAAATGTGAATATTCTCGTAGTCTTCTTTTCTTACTTGCACACATTTTCTTCATTTTAATACATTCCACACTGATCATCTCTTTGTTTTTATTCAGCATTAGTCTATAAACACTGCTTATAGTGTGTGTGCATTTGTGTGTGTGTGTGTGTGTGTGTGTGTGTGTGTATGATCTTTTGTGGGTTTCTTTTCCCCAGTAAAAATGTCCTTGTCTCAAGCTCTGAGCTAAAACTTCTATTCCTTTTACAATCTTTTTTTTTTTACAGTTCTGGTTGCCAACAACTTTTCCTTGTTGTCTCAGTAATAATATAGAGAGGGAGGTAATTATGAAGGTTGGGGCTGTTTCCTGGTGAAAGGAATCATGATCGTGAAGCACTGTACCAGGCACTAAGCATTAGGAAACACAGTGACACAATTAGATGTGGTCGTAGAAATGAGCAGTGAGGACACCTCAGGTCTATTCTGTCTTCCTGGAAACATTCCATAATGTTTGTTAAATGCATGACCACTTTTTAAACTGAATTATTTATGGATGATGGATGAATGGATTTGTGTGAGTTTGTGAGTGTATGTGAGTGTGTGAGCGTGTAGTGTGAATGTGAGATATGAGTGTATACGTGTGTGTTCAAGTTCTGAGTGTGAGTGTGAGTGCGTGTGAACATGCGTGTTTGTTTGGCAGGAAGGCGCCGACTGGGGAGCGAGTGAACGAGCAGGGCAGGGGGCAGTAGAGTCAGATACTCGCGGTACCAGCGTTTGAGCTTGGTTTCTGGGCGTCCTGGCTCCTGGATCGCTGCTTTGTGAAAATCTGGGGAAAGTGTTCCCATCTGTTCACCCAGCACATCCGTTTCTGGCCTGCTCCTTCTGCTTGAAGAATCTGAAGACAATGGAGGAGTTGGGCAGCGTATGGGTGTGTCATTAGCAGGAAAAAGTGAAAAATTGTCTGTGCTCCTGAGTTAGTGAACTATAGAACACTAGCACTCCCTTTCCTTCTCCCCGCCATGGCCGCCCCAAGTCTGTGGACTGCGTGACCTGCCCCCAAGCTAGACCTCTTCTGCCAGGCAGTCTTGCCCTTCTAACCTGAGTGTGTCTGGTGTTAGGGCTGCTGTGTCCGAGACTGCATCTGAGGAGTCCTGCATATCCATCACCTCTGACATTGAGGTCCTTTCCTTCCTGCCGCCATTCACAATGTGTGGACCTGTCATCAGGGGGAAGATGGGCCTGAGGACCCAGCTAACAGCGCTGCATTGCTCCAGCGCCTTGTGGGACTGAACCTGCATCCATAGGGTGCCCGGTCTCCAGAGCAGAGGAGCTGGATCAGAGCTCTCAGAACTGTCCAGAATAAAGGCTCAGTCCTGCCACCCCCCCTCTTGCTCTTCGGAGGCCTTTCCAGAGTAAACGATTACTAGTGACCTGAAAATTGTGGGTTATGTACTCATCGCCCAGCTCAGTCTGATTTTCTAGCAGCAAAGGACTAAAGGCAACAGTGGAATTCAAAACAGGTGATGGCTGCAGGGTGTTGGTTGAGTGTTTTCATATGGTATCCTGCTAAGTAAGTCCTGTCTTTAATTAGAAGTTGGATCTGTTCCTGGTGCACGCATTGATTTTAAAAATTTCTTTCTTGCTTGTCATAGTGTTGATTACACGGTTGTACTTGATGTTGTTACTATCATACATTAAAGAGATGCCATCTCCTCCAACCGTCCACGTGTGTGTGGGCCTCTGGTTGCACAGCGCCACCCCGTGGCCGTGTTGCTGTGTCCGGACTTCCCGCAGAGCTGCTAGGAAAGCATTGCTTTGTCCATCGCTGGTTCATCTGCTTCTTTCTTGCCCAGGGCAGAGTCGACGTCTGTGTTTTAGTAGCTCCTGCATAAGCCACCTGGGGCCTTGATTTCAGATGACCTCTGTTGTCATCACAATCCCAGCAAAATGTTCTCCTTTATGTTTTTCTGGAATTCTCTGAGTAGCTGTCTTCCAAAGAATGTTGGCATTCCATAAAATAGACCCTGTTTTCAAGCCTTATACAAATGTGTGTTTCACGCACTTTACGTTTGGGGCACACCGCGCTGCTGACTGTGCTTCTGGACGGTGCCCTGTCAGGGTTTCCTCCGCAGTTACCACGGGTTTTCAAAACTTCTGCTTTTGACAGACATGTTTGTAAAGTTGATAATTTCATAAATACTTTTTCCATTATTCGGTTTTTTATTTAAACACTTTTTACAATTTTTAAGTCTGAAAGAATGCCTTCCACATTTCTCACCAGAAGTACGTGTGTCTTGGACACTAGACTAGATCAAACCTTTTGATCCGTCAAGTGTGTGTGTTTTTCTGGTGAGATACTTAAGAAGGATCAGCTTTTAATCTAGCAGTCCAAGTTTGGGTTTTATGTTTTCAGAAATACTGGGACTCTGAAGTGCTCTCTGATCTGAGAGTCAATAAAAATTCCGTATTTAAAAAGACTTACATTTCCCCCTCTCTCTGGGGCAAAAAGTAAAGCAGAGTCCTTGACATGTCCTCTAGCATTCTGCTGACTCGGCTGGTGTGCTCCTGTGCGTGTGATGCTTTCAGGACCTGTGTGAGTGGAGCGTGACTTCCGTTCCCTTCTCATGCAGTGGGGCCTGCACATGCCTATGTGTTCAGGTGTTAGTTCCTCTGAGACGGCACTGGAAGGTTATTCTTTGTAGGTGCTTCTGGAACTGGAACATAAGAAGCACAAGGCACTTGCATCTTTGAGTGTGTATTCTCTTTGTAATTAGAGGGTTCCTGTAGTGAGGCTCTGTTGCACCTGAGACCTCAGCTCATTCCCAGTCACTTTCTAATTACGTCTTGACATTGTCTAGGAGGAGGGAACCACCCCCTGCTGGTGCCCTATGACACGCTGACTGCCAAAGAGAAAGCCAAGGATCGAGAAAAAGCCCAGGACATTCTCAAGTTCTTACAGATCAATGGATACGCCGTGTCCAGGTAAAGCACGCCCACTGTCTTTATGAGACCGAGACCTATGCGTCCACTAGATTTACTGCCTACCACGTGTTCAGTTGCATGTTTCTCCTCAAGTGCTGCTTAGTTCATTCATGACACAGCAGAAACATGGCTCTTTGTCAGTAGCTGACTTCCTTTCGCTCCTCATTGATCCTCATCCATTGGGGAAGCAAAATCCATTCTAGCAAAAGCAACTGTGTTTTTCTCAGGGAAGCATTTGATGGCACAGTAGATGAGTTATTCACGCACTTTTATACCAGGTGCAAGTAAAGTATTCCCCATAAATGAAATCTCGTTTTGCCTTGAGTTATGAGATTATTAACCAACATTGAAAGTTTATATATGTACGTGCTTTTTAAACAAAATGTCACCTTCCGATAATCTTGTGAACTTGATTTCCGAGTTTCATTTCTGCTCTTACAGAGGATTCAAGGACCTGGAACTGGACACACCTTCTATTGAAAAGCGGTTTGCTTACAGCTTCCTTCAGCAGCTCATTCGCTATGTGGATGAAGCCCATCAGTATATCCTGGAGTTCGGTAGGTTCCTGAGTGTGTGACTGCAGCTTGGTGTCTGTGGGTCCAGGAGGCTGACTGCATCCAGATGCAGCGGCGCCGACGGAGGGCTATCTGGGTGTGTCCCCGACGCTGCAACTTGGTGTGTTCTGCCCAGCACTGACTAGAGTTGTAGGCAGATATGTCCTCAGGGGTGAGTCAGTTTGAGAATTAGAAAGAGATGAGCATGTACGTTTTCCTTTGATTTTGTGGCATTGATTTCATCATTTTGGAAGCTGCACTGGAGGGCATCAAGTTAAGGCATGGTTAATGCTTCTCAGGAAATTAGTGGTTCACTCTTTAAAAAAACCCTAAAATTATGGATTCCGAAATTCCTGAGCTGTGTAACGGCTGTGGGGTCAGCCTTTGCAGCACACATCTGTGCTGGAGTCTCCGTTGCAGTCTGTTCTAGATTCTGTAGAACAAAATGGGTGACCTCCTCTCTGTCTGGCCCAGCATCTCCCTTGCTTAAGGAGCGCACCTTTAAATGGATTCAGAACAAGCCATCGAGACAGCACTTGGTGGCCCTCCTCAGCACTACTGAATTGACATCTGAGTTAATTGCTCCCTTGTGTGGATTGCCCTCTGCTTGGTGTTAAGAATAAGGAGGTGCAGTGGTTGCTTCAGAAACTGTGTTTTTCTCATGTTATTTTTGTTACTGTAATTTCTGTGGAAGTGACCTCCTTCTATCATTCAGGGAGCATTGCTATAATCTCTGTCTGCATGCACTGCTCTGTTCCCACCGAGAGTTCAGTTCTGGCTCCAACTCTGGTGACTGCAGCTTTTGCGCAGAGTTCACTGTTGACGTTTCCTGCTCTGGGACTTAAGGCAGTGGTGGGGTGGGGGTCGGGGGCAGTGTCTGAGAAGCAGTTGGTTTGTTTCTGTTTTGCTCTCTGGGTTTCATTCATATTCTAGTCCCTGAATAAGCAGGGTTTGTATTTTGAGACTGCTGAGGATCCCTCTTGTTTGCCCGCTTAGAATGTTTTTTCTTTCCCACGGGGGAGAAGGTCTTACATGCAGTCCTGGGCAGGAAGGGATGCTGGATTAATAGAGCCCCCCACACAAGGTTTCTTACAGTTGCTGACCGCACATGTACCTTTTCTGATGGTCGTGATGGGCAAATGCACCATCATGTACTTGTATTTTCTTGTCTCATTGTCACAGCAGATAAAATTCATGTAGTGTCTCCTCTTAATTTTCACTTTATTGCCTTTGAAATACATCTTTAGTCATGCTCAAACGTAGGCTGATGGTGATAGAAAGAACATCTACGAGCCTTTTTCTAATTTTGTATTATCAAAATATTCCCTCAAATCATTTTCACATTTTGCCCCTAAACATTTTTGGCTAAAAGATAGAATGAAAAGAAAGATATTTCCTATTTAATTCCTTGAAATATTGGCAGATTCAGCTATTTGCAAAATTCTCCCGTAGTTTATATATACCAAAACAACTTATATTCATCCAGCCATTTTTCATAATACACTTAAAGAGATTTTGTGCAAAAGTGATACAAAATTGAAATTTGCAGATATCAAAAAGGTGTCTTTTACTTAGTCGTGGAAAGATCATTATTTGGCTATTATAAAATATTACCTAAATTTTCTAAAAGTTGCCCTCAATTTGTATCTAAGAGTTCATATATCTCGAATTATTTTTATTTCTATTTATAAAAGAATTTTTTCAGGCAGACATCAGTTTGGTTCTTATAGAATATGGAATCACCTTAACAAGTTTTACTCAAACTTCGTATCCAATTCTGAATTTTTTAGCTCTTTAACATATCCTACATAGCATTACGGTGACTGTATTTTATCATTACCTCTTTGCTGTGCATGAGCCACATCTGTAAACGTAAGACAGGCCACTGTCTAATCGTGAGGTTGGTTCATTCACCTAAAACAATTTTCTAAACCATGGGGACTCGGGTGTTTTGCTTTGTTTTGGTAATTAGCCTTTGACATAGGTGACCTTCTGTGTTCTTCAGAATGTTGATTTTCATACTAAACACTGCAGTTGTGATCCTCCTCTCCTTGCAGCTACTTTCTGCCATGTTTTAGTTGTATTAATATTGGAAACTGCAAGAAGTGACTCTTTTCATTAGAGACCAGTGTTCAGATATAACCAGCTAGGCATGTTACTCACTTTATACTCAGTTTTCTCACCCTATTAAGGTTTTTTTTTTTACTAGAGAAAATGCGGGGTTTTCTGAAAGCTGAAGATTCTATTTGCTTTGTCCCAGCTGCCCCTACCCACAGTAAGACTTCAAGGCCACCCCGTGTGTGTATGTGCCAGACTATGCATATGGGCTGTCCTTAGTTGCTTTTTTATTTGGATTTGGGTATTTTTGAAATTTCATAAAGTTAGGAAGTCAACCACAGTTGGGAAGGCAGTTTCAGTTTGGAGGGGTGATACTCAGCTGGGCTTGGAGGTCTGTGCTTTGGGCAAGTTCTTGCTCTGCGCTGTGCGTGTTCCATGCGTACCGTGTGCCTGACAACTCTTCCTCTCTGCAGACGGGGGCAGCAGAGGCAAAGGACAGCGTTTCCCGCATGAACAGGAGATCAAGTTCTTCGCCAAAGTACAGTATCCAACCATCTTAATGTTTGCTTCAGTGTGTTTATGAAAGAGACTCGGTCTTTGACTTTACAGAATGCTCTTGTCTACACATGTGAATTCTACTTTAGTGAACATTCTGTCCATGAAAATAACTGCATGCTTCCCTGGGCTGCGTGAGCTCGCAAGACACTGGGTCATGTTGGAGCTCACCGCCCGCCCTGCTGTGTCCTCGACTGAACTTCTCGCCTCGTTAAATCTGAGCTAAAGTTCTCTTCCTCTGACTTTCTCATGGCATAGAAGCAAAGAATCTATTTCTTAAAATTGAATGTTTTTATCATTTAAAATATTTCAATGAGCATTTCTTTCATCAGAGGAAATCACCACTGATTGATTTATAAATGAGTACTTTTATTATATTATAAAAACAGTGACTATGGAATCTTTGTTGGGGGAACTCAGTCCTTTTTTATGGAGAAACTGAGGCTCAGAATAAATTGTTCTGATATGGATATTTCCCATTATTATTATCTGTTCAGTTTAGTAGAATCTCTCAAGAACTTGCTGAAAGCTGGGAATGTCATGACTCTCTCTAGCCCATAGTAGAAGGAGACAAAGGGTCATGGACTATGTTTGGCTCAGTCACTTTTATATTGTGTTTATGTGTCTTGTGTGTGTCACACATTAGATTATCTCCTGGGGGTCACTGTCATGGAGACACTGTCTTTTGACCTGAAGATCCAGAGGTTTCCCTCAGTTGCCTATCAAAGAACTTGCATTTGGTGGTTACCATTCGTCATTTTCAAAATTCCCAGTTATTTTGATGGATTACTGTTTGGTTTCTATGTCATGTTCTCAGAATTATTCCTTTTATTCTAAGGTACTTTCGTCTTTTCTGTCCACTCAGACAGTACCCACATGTCTGTCGATCATCTGCACTTCACCTCGCCTGCACATTGCTAATTCTCTGTCTGCACGGAAAGAATGCCCCTTGGTCGCCAATTGTCAGAAAAAGTGTCTTACGGGAATTCTTGTATCACATTGCTCCCAATGATTTCTGCTTGGTCTGTGATTCATTCACTCACACATTAATCCCTATTGTGTGCCAGTCACTAGGTCAGGTGATATCACAACTTTCCGTGATGATCACTCAAACACGCTCATTGCTCTTAGACATAAGAGATGCTGAGACCGCACTGGAGGAAAACTGTAGTCAGACAGACGTGAGCTTAGATGTTGGTAATCCACTAGCATTATCTTCCCATTGATAAATTCACCATGTGTTTGTCTAGTGCCTACAATAGGTCTGCAGAGCCCGCTGACAAAAGCAAACACAGCAGGGCAAGTTGTGGCCACAGACACCAGGAGAGGACAGTCTAAAATAAAAGCAGCAGGTGCCTTCCTCTCCTTGAGACTCTCGGGGTGAGAGACTGGTTCACAGCTGCCGTCTACCATGGGGACTGACAACAACATAGGTGACAGCGGGTGACTGTCCGTGGATGCTTGGCTGCTGATGTGTCAGAGCGAGGTCTGCAGGAGGAGTGGCTAGCAGTCGTGGGAGAACATTCAGGAGAGGGGACAGACTTGGTCGAGGAGATGGACTGGAGGAAGGGGAGGAACCACCAAAAGCTACAGGGAGTCAGTCCAGACTCAGGGGATAGACTGGGAAGCCAAGCAGGCACACAGCATCCTGCGGACAGGTGAGGGCCACGTGTCTGTGGGTGAGTCCCTTCCCTTCTCAGCTCAGTTTCAGGCCCACGGGCAGGGGTGAGGCCATGTACCAGACAGAGCCATTGCCGGGATGGTGAAGGCACGGTTTCATCTGCACCCTCATACTCAGGAGATGCTGCCAGCAGTAGTGACTTTGGATCCAGTGGACACTGGAGGACATTATAGGAGCACATTAAGAATATTTCACTTAGAGAAAATTGCTTAGAACTCAGTGTGTTTCCCATAATTGCATGCACACACACAGTACACACATTTGCACTCATGCACATGCATGCACACCCACCCACATATACACACACATGCGTGCGCACACACACGGCACACATGCACACACTCATGCAGACCCACAATACACAATGCAAACACACACACAAATGCATACGCACTCACGCATACACGCACCATTGCAGAGATGGAAGTTGTACCCTCCAAGGTGGTGCTGGCTGGCAGGGCCTCACTTGGGCCCTTTTCTGTGGACAGACGTCAGGCAACTTGAAGCCTTGTGCGCATCCCCGGGAAGGCCCAGGTGCAGATCCATTTCTTTTCCTTTCTTTCAGGTCGTTCTTCCTTTAATTGATCAGTATTTCAAAAACCACCGTCTGTACTTCCTGTCTGCAGCCAGCAGGCCTCTCTGCTCTGGAGGACATGCATCGAACAAAGAGAAAGAGATGGTGACCAGGTAAACACTGCACAAGTCCAGACCGCTGTTCTGTTATGTGTGCTTGTCCTTGTGAATGCGGCCTGCAGCGAGCCCGCCGTCTCCGAGGGCCTGTCCTCTCAAGTCCACTGTCGGGAGGGCGGTTTCTGCAGAGCCATGCTCGTGTTCTGGGCCAGGTTTTCTGATACTGTGCAGCCAAAGGGACAGAAAAAATGAAACACCCACATAGCATCTACAGGTAGAGGCTGGAGAGGTATCACTGCTGCCGGAAAGCGTCCTTTTCACCTGCGTGTCTGAAATGCCTTCCAAACAAATGTAATGTTTTTTCCAGCCTTTCTGTAACTGGTGTACAGGGATTACAATGTTATTTTGTAAATAGTGACCATTCTTGGAGACAATGAGGTAAAAACACGTGCTTTCTGAAGATTTCCAGGCAATGCCACTCAACTGGCAGCTTAGTTTCGTCATAAATTGACATGTGGTTCTGAGATGCCGCCTGATGCCTCACAATTCTGCCTGAGCATTTGTGCGCAAGAATTACTTACCGAGCCAGTGCGCTTCTGCGTTATTTGATTGCATGGGTGTTCATGCCGGGCTGTTAGAGTTTATCTGAAAAAATTCTCTGAAAATGAGTAACTGCTATAAAGCAGACTCACTTAGTGAAACACGGAAAGGCAGGCAGTTTCAACCTGCTGCGCAGAGTGAGAGGAGAAGGCATACAAACTAGAGGTTGAAGAAAAATAAGATTGGGATGCTGAAGGGAATTTTAAGCTTCTCTCTTTACTCACACGTGTTGTCTGTTTGGCCAGCTGTAAAGTAGGCTGTCTTTTGATGGAGGGCAGCAGTAGCACTAAAAATGTCCCCCAACATCTACAAACAGTATCTTCCCATAAGTTAAAAAGTGACTATAGTTAACTTGTGGGGAACAAACCCAAACTGCGCTGCCAGGAGGGAAACGTGACTCCCGAGGTGGGACCCCCCCCCCCCCGAGGCGTGGCTGTCTTCCCACCTCTCCCGGGAGAGTGGCCCACCCTCTTCACTCACAAGCACCTTCACCCTGGTCCAGGCCCACTGCCCCTGTAGACTGTGTGCGCACGTCACTGGTGAGACCCCAGGTTCCAGGGTGCAGGTGAACATCAGCACAGAAGCGAGATTCCATGGCCTGTTGTAGTGGGTCCCAGGGGCATCATCTGCCACACAGAACTGGGGGAAGCAAGCAGCCCACACAGAAAACACATGAAGAGCCTCATGCTGGTTCCCCTTCCCCATGGTGTATTTGTCATTTGCAGTTGTCAGTCTTACTCTGAGAACCATGTGTGACCCTGGAGTCGTTCAGTTTCCTTCACCTGCTGTGTCTCCTAGAATCATGAAGACGCTCACTGGTCTCTGCTGGGCTCAGAGGAGGTGCTGGGGCATGGCCGCTTTTCTCTAGCAACACTGTTCCAGGATGTTTAATGCTCATCTCCAGTCTTCCTGCCTCTCATGAAGAGGGCTAGTAAAATTCACTGTTCCCTTTACCACATCCCCAAGAAACAGGTGCCATTTAAAATGCCAGGTTACAGCACAGAGACACAGTCACAGAAGAGCTCATTTGTGAGAGGACTCAGTGTCAGACATAGGTAGACTTTCATCTCAGGAGAGGCCTACAGGATGGGGAAATGAATGAGGGAATCATAGTGGAAGTGTGGCCCTTACGTTCAGAGTGCGCTCAGTCATGACATGGTGGCTGCATATGTGTGATGTTGAACAGCCATGTAAGTGTACACACAGATGGCGACCTAGTCTGTTCCAGTAGAACTTAACCAGAGTTTTAAGACCCTAGATGTTTTTATTTAGGAAATGCTGTTAGGGAATAGACTGACTTTTAATAGTTGTTTCCTAAGTGTATTTTACATTTTTATGATGTATTTTCTACGTTTTTTAAATGAAAACACTTTACTTCCATCATCGCACAGATGTGCTTTAAAGAAACAGCTTCCGCTACCACGTTAACAAAATAACCTGCTTGATGTGTAGGGATCCAGTCTCTGAAGGTCTGAATACCCAGTTGCCTGCACTCGTTCACACCCTATAGGGGGCAGCGTGTGGCCCCGAGTCCAGGGTTGCACACAGCTGCTGTGTGTAGAGCCGCACCCCCCACTCGTGCGGTGGGGCCTGGCGGGGGTTGAATGCAGAAACGCGTGTGCAGGGCCCGCTGCCTGCGCCCCCATTGGAACAGGCCGCTTTCCAGAGCTGTCCACAAGTTCCTGAAACAAACCATCGTTCACATGTCTGCCATCTGGCACCGCTGCTGTCCCATCTCCAAACAGGCGTGAGATGTGGGGTCTCAGCCCTGGCTCGCACATGGGCAGTGAAGGAAGAAAAGGAAGAACCGGGGCTGGACGGGAATCAAAGCATTCCCGTTAGAGAACACGTAGGCGAGAGAGAAGAGAGAAAGGGGATGTTTTCCAGTTGGTGGTGACAAAGTGTACAGGCTGCTACTTAGGGAAACGCAGGTTTGCAGACGTGGTAGGGGATATTGTCACTGATCCTCGCTGCCAGAGGACCGTATCTTCTGTCTTTAAGAAGATCGTAAGGTTGGTTGTTAACCCTGAGAAGCCAGTGGAGCTTTCAACAGAAGACTGATGACACTGTCTTTGGAAGGCCAGGGTGGCAGTCGGCGTGGGATAGATGATAACGGCTGGGAGGCCGCGGCGGGTGGGACCAAGGTGGTGGTGGAAAGGTGGCCTCAAGAGGACCTCTGCCCACAGCCCCTCAGGAAACGTTCCTGAGTGTCTGCTGGGTACAGACTGTGTCCTGGGCCTGAGGATAAACGCACAGCGGTTCCTGCCGTCAGTGAACTTGGATGTATGGCTGAACAGACAGTAGTTGCTAGCCGTCTGCTAAGCTGAGAGGAATATAAATGGAGGCCCAGGGAAAGCGTGGGACGCACAGAGAAGGTGTGGTTGGCAGAGGCTGGATGTGGGGCCTGTGGAGGAGCAGGAGGCCCTGGTGCCGAAGCTTCAGGGCAGAGGTGGGAGCATGGTTTGTTTCAGGAACTTGTGGACAGCTCTGGAAAGCGGCCTGTTCCAATGGGGGCGCAGGCAGCGGGCCCTGCACACGCGTTTCTGCATTCAACCCCCGGCAGAGTGTCACCAGCAAGACGGAGAAATTTGCAGAAGTTGTTATCAGAAGATGTTGTGTGTGGGTATGTGTTTGATACGAAGTGTGTGTGGTTGGGTGGTTGAGGATGTTTATGAGTAGAGGTGTGTGTGCGGGCGGGTGTTTGAGAGGAGGCGTGAGCTTGGGCGTGTGGCGGGTGTTTGAGAGGAGGTGTGTGCGGGCAGAGTCTGTTGAAGTACAGACCCTCGCAGGTCAGTCAGTCGGAGAATGCTGGAAGAAAGTTAGAGAAAAGTGTTTGGAGTTGCTGGAGGTACCAGGGCAGTAAATGACGTATTTGACTGTTCTCTACATCTGTGACAGTGAGCCACGTGGGGAGGGAAGCAAGAGCCTCGGACAGCAGAGCTGGAGAATTACTGCACCTGGACTTTTTGTAACGCGGCTCCGGGGTGCGCCCAGGGGCGGCCTCGAGAGGAAGCGGAGGTCTCCTTGTCATGGGCTCCAGAGCCTCTGACGGAAGCGCCCCGCGATGCCTTGTGTGGTAGAGAGAGGGCTGCAGAACAGAGATGGAAATTCTTGACAAGTTTGCTGAGGAGAGTTACGGAGAACGTCAGGTTTTCAGTAGAGCAGTGAGGTGAAAACTGAATTATAAGGCAGCGAGACATGCTGATGAAGTACAGATCAATTAGAAACACTTAGGAACGTTGGTTACGAAGAAACAGTCGAGAGACCGCAGCGTTCGGGAAAGTACCGTTAGGAGTCTGTGGGCCGGGGCTCTTCCGAAGGAAACCCTGCAAGCTGTCTCCGCCTGAAAGCAGACGGCCCGGCGGGGAAGGCAGCGAACTGTTTCTCTGGAGGTGTTGTGTTTCTTTGTGTTTGTGGTTTTCTCTGCGGCTCCTCGCTTAGTAACCGGGTGCAGCTCAGGGCGGTGAGCAGCTGGCACTGTAAGCGGTGGTCTCGTTGGCGGAGTCTCGGACATGACGAAGCAGTGAAGCACGACACCGAGCATTGCCGCCTCCGTCCTCTGGAGCACCGAGTTCTGTGTTAGCTGCGTAGACGATCCGAGGTTACAAACCGAGCGTCGTAAATCTCACCCTGGATGCTACAGCATCCCAGTTGGCGTAAAGGACACTGTGTCAAAACGACTGGCGTACAGGAGTCTGGAGTGTGCACGCGTCTAGGATAGAACCGCTGCGTAGCTGGAGACAGGCGCTGTGGGCTTCCATGTGTGAAGCTCAGTGACCGTGGCCCCAGGAGAAAGTGGTTCTTATTTTGTTTAAGTTTTAGTTAAAAATAGATGATGTTTCTCACGGACTGATGTCTAGTATGATGTCTAGTTTGAGTAGAGCATTATTTAAAAACTCAGCACTGAGGAGACTTTCCACAAAAGCAAATTCACTTGGACATCTGTGGGTGAATGCTTCTTAGAAAAGCTGCACGGTGGGTGCCTTAGATCCTTTATTTTTCTCAGTCAGCTATTACATGGGTGCTGACTGAGAGCTGATGGCCAAAACTCACTGGAGGAGAAACCCACCTCACACGATGGCTCCGTCCCTGTATCCCCACTGCCCTGCGCAGCAGCCTCCACTCCCTCCAGGGTGCGGTCCCTGGAGGCGGGCGAGTGGCTCTGCACACTGCTGGCCTGGGGAGCTTGGCGACAGGATGGCGCCATCAGCGGGCACTCTTACCGTTGCTGGGGATCCGGCCAGCGTGGTGGGGTGTGCAGGGGGCCCAGCAAGATCGGCGCTCTGGCTAAGTTCTGGGAGGCTGAGCTTCGGCAGCCTGAGAGCTCAGACAGCTGTGTGAGTTGACATGGAAATGACATCCGTGTGATGCGTGTCTCCACAGGTGAACCACTGGGAGCATGGGGAGGGCCCCTCTTTCAGCCTGGGGAGGAACAGGGGAGTTTCCCTGGAGTCACACGAGGCTTCTCGGGGTCACCAGGTCCTGAACTGATCCTGAGAAGGTGCAGCCTGGAAGTGGGGGGAGGGTGTTCTCGAAAGGGGCTGCCGGGCGCTCGCTGGACAGGCCTGGCGAGAACGGCAGGAGTCGTGCCCGCAGTGTCTGGGCCAGTGCCTCCCAGACCGCCGTGCGGAGTGCAGCCAGCGTGTCGGATCCCCGTTTCTGTGCCCAGAAACCAGGACTGGCGCTGGAGGACATGAGAGAGGCCTCTACTCAGCGGTCGCATCTCAGCTTTCTCCCAGCGCTGCCCTGAGTTCTCAAACTTGGTCTCGACCACGGGGCTCAGTCACTGGATGCTCTAGAAGTTGGAGGGGGTCGCGGGCAAGGTTGGGAAGAAGGAGCGTTGGGAAGATAGAAGCGCATGAAAGCGAAAGTCGCATTTTCAGCCCAGAGCGCACAACACACTGTTGTGAAGCGGTGTCCGAACGAAATCACCACACGTGGGACCTCGGCGGGGAGCGTGGGCGGGCAGAAGTGCCGGGCTCCACGCGCGCGTTTCCGGTGGGTACACTCCTGCAGGGTCTCAGATTGCTTTGACAGAATTAGCTTTGCTTCGGTTTTTTTCTTTGGTTTCTTAAAAGATGTGTTTTTAACCATGTATGTGGAAGATACGCACTCAACTCTTTCTTTAATGCCTTCGCTCCACGTTCCGCTCAGAAAATGGGTTCTTTCTGCGCAGCATCATGTTGCTTTTTCTGTCTCATGTATCAGCTGTTTATTTTTCTTTCTTCTTCTTTTATTTGGTTTTAATTTAATTTCTCCCTGTCTCTCCTACCTTCCCTCCCCCTCTCCCTCTCTCTTGTTTTTCTTGCCTTCAGCCTATTCTGCAAACTTGGAGTTCTTGTCAGGCATAGGATCTCACTGTTTGGTAAGGAGCCCCGGGGGCGTCCACGCACGGCACCTCTTGTTTTCTTTGCCATTTCACAGTCGCAAGCTGAGATGCTGCATGAGGCACGTGTGCACGGCTGCATGCATGGGCATCCAGGCCAGACAGGCTCTGCGAGGCCGGGTAGACCTGACCGGAGGTGGCACCCCGCCCCTCTCTCTTGTCAGTGGGGTGCAGCGAAACTGGGCCCTGGAGTGTGAGTCTGGTCCCTGGGGCAGTGACGTCACGGGCGGTGGAGATGGAATCTTACTGCACTTCCCAGTGAACACCCTGCCTCACTTGCATGCCTGACACACTTTCAACAGAGCCCCTGAGTGGACAGTGAGGCCAGGACTGCCCTTGGCAGAGTGAATGTTCTCGAGCCGCTCGCTCAGAGCCAGAGTGTGTGTGTGTGTGTGTGTGTGTGTGTGTGTGTGTGTGTGAGAGAGAGAGAGAGAGAGAGAGAGAGAGCCCACGCAGCTGATGGTCACAGTTCTGACACCTGCTTCAGAGAGCATGTGGGTGCTCACCACTCATAGATGCCCGGTGCCCAGGGCCTGGGGTCTGCACGCTGGACGCCGGTCCTAGCCCTCCGCTCTGCAGGTTTGAGAGTGCTGGGTCGTCGGTGACCACGCACTTAGCATCTGAGCAAAGGTGTTCCATGCTTCATTCCCTTTACAGGAAACATAGACCGACGAAGGATTCATTTCTTTAAAAGCCACAGTCAATGAACCGGACAGTGTGTGTGCTCCTGTGTGTGCCAGTCACTCGTCTGTTCCTTATGATGTGGTACTTTTTGACAAATGATCGTATCTGGACCTAATTGCTCTTGCTGTCTTTGTTTCCAATGTGACTGGACCCAGTACTTGGCGGTCTTAAATGTGACAAAGGAAAAGGTGTATTTCATTTAATTACCTGACATTTCACATTCATGTTTCAAATATGCAAGATTAGTGGGGAAGCAGCGAGTAATCTCCAGCTGACCGACTTGTTCGACCTTCTCCCATAGAAAACTTCCTGTTTGAAAGTGTTTACAGAATATTCTGAGCCTTAAGCCTTCTCATGACAGTGTATTCAAACATTTCCCACTTGCATTCAGTGATGCTACTTCGTCAGCTTAGACGGAATACATCTTGCTGTTGTATTTCATTCTTATTAATGATGACCAGGATACTTTCAGTTGTGCTTCTTCTAAATTTTCATATTTTGTAAATTCTTGGTTTCCTGTGGTAGAGCTTGGTATAATTTCTTTTTACAAATACTGTTCATAAGCCTGTTGGCTCAGATCAAGACTCCAACATCCAGCGCCCAGAACTGTTTTCCAGTTGAGAACCTCCTTCTGAGGAGCTGTGTGTTGATTTCTGTTCCCAGGAGTTAAGTCTGTCTGTTTCTGCCCTCGGACCTCATGCTCTCCTTGGGGACATACGGATTCAGGGTCAGTAATGGAAGATAAATATGTGCTGGAATGTGCTAGTGCTGTCAGGGGAAGACGTGTTGGAATAAGTACTGGAGTTGAACACTCACTGTAGGATTCTCTTACTTAGATGATGTGTCTTCAGTGCCTTAGCCTCTAACTACCATCGCTTTTATTTTTAATAGGAATTTTGGGGAGAGCTGCTCTGTGTTTTACCTCAAAAGCTTATTTTTGTGCTTTATGTTATTCTGGTGTCTGTTATTACTGCCTCCAATCTGCTTTGCCAGTAAAATGATACAAAGTTCACTTCAAGGGAACTTTATTATTTATATAATCTAAGTCACAGTTGTCAAATGATCAGAATCTTTACTCTTACATGTTACGGTTACAAACTGGCTTTATACATTAATACATATCCTCCCGGGCTTTGAATTCGAACACCTGGATGGAGTCCTGTGTTTGTAACTAAGCCAGCTGAGTGATTTGAGCGAAGGACTAAACCTCTCGGAACCTTTGATGGTTCCTTTTTAAACTAGATTAAAACAGCTGCTCACTAATCTTAGAGCTGCCGTGTGTGTCACGGCTTGTGTACGTAAACAGACCTGGGGGCTCCCACCACCCAGCTGCAGAGCAGAGTGCTCGTGCGGTCAGCCAAGCATTTCTTGTTGATGTTTCTGTTACCCTGTCTCAGTCGTGCCTAGAGCGAGACTGAGATGCAGGCAACGGTCCTCTTCCGTGGTCGTGCGAATTTTACTTTTCCTCCCCGCCTGCCTTGACATTATGTAATTTTCGGTATCTTGGCAGGCCATGAGCTGATGATAAAAATGTTTTTCCCTGTGCAGACTCAGTTCCAAAAAGTATGACTTACATTAAGAATGCATGAGACAGAATGACAGAATTGAAAGCAGAGGTTAACAAAGAAATACCTGGACTTTGTGTCTTCCAGTAAAGGTAAAGACATAGAAAGATACGGATCAACCATAGACAGGTCAGGATGGCAGGATTGAGACGAAAGAGGAGCCTTAGAATAAGCCACAGGCCAAACTTGTCCTGCTAGTGGTGAATGCGTGGAGCAGGGTTTGGTGAGTGGTGGAGTATTCATTCCATGTTGTAGCTGTGTTTCCAAACCACACCTCTAGTTAAAGCTGTTCTGATCTATAAAGTGAGGATTCCCCAGACTTTGACTTCGCTATGTCCATTTTTATCTGCTTTAAAATAGTATTTCCTATATGCTATATAAGAATTAGGATATTAATAATATTTTATACCTTATGTATTCATTTTAAGACATTTAAACCATTTCATTTTATATGAGAAAAAGGTAAGTTTTAAAAAGAGGAACATCTGTATTCCCCGTGGAGTAGAAGTTCTAATGGATCCACTAAAATCATTTCTGGAAAAGAGAAAGTAGCGTCTTTTTTCTCTGCAGGCTTCCTGTTTGAATTCTCAGGTGCTTGCTGCTACCCTGAGCCGCTGTGCTCTTGTGTTTTAGAAAGTCAGGTGGAGCATGGACGGGCCCAGGAGGTTGATGAGCAGTCAGTGTCCCCCCTCCTCCAGCTGGTCTGCTGCTCAGCCCTGTGTCCCCTCCACCTCACAGTAATGTTGGTAGAGCCACATATCTGCACAGAACTCAGCAGCTAGTGCAAGTCCTGCCAGTTTTAGACACCCCACAGTACCTGGTGATTGAAAAGTTGCTAACCAGGCCCTCCTTCAAGAAGTCTGCGCAGGGCAGGTAACTAACCAGTTACCTGAAACAATGAGATGTGTGCTGCCACTTTGGAACTTTCATACATTCATAGATAACTCAGACTTTACAGCTTTTGCTTACAAGATTGTTAAGAAAATGCAGTATCCAATTATCTCACAATTTATAAGACTTTTTATTCTGTAAGTGGCCTATGAAAACACTTAGGGCATTTACATTGAAAACGAAGTCGTGAAGAATTACTGACTTTGCAAGCAAGGTCTGTTACACTCCACCAGTACTGGTATTTCAGTGCAGAGAGCTATTCGAGAAGACTGGCAGAAAATAGTTGTCATTTGTAGGCATTTCTACTTTCCCATTTTTGGGTGAATTTTTGACATATTAGCAAAACAGTAAATCCTACAGCATGAGCTGCAGCAACATGAACACAGTGTCGCCATGTGTTTAAATGAAGGCAGCAGTTCCTAAGAACGCTTTTTTAGCCAGACGAGTATGATTTAGAGCAGTGCCTAAATCTTAATATTATGTTGGGAAGTATTTTAATAGTAAATAAGGTAATTAGTGAGTTTTGCCCATTAATATCGCTCCCTGATTAGCAACTAGTGATTAATTTATGTCAATACTTTTTGTCCCCACAAACTCATCCATGTATTTAAGGCAGATCTGTTCTGTTGTATCAAGAGATACTAGAAAATTAGTATGTATTTATATTGTCACTGGAAAGATTCAGATTGTGTTTGTGTTTGTTTAATAGGACACATATATTGAAAAGAAAATCCTTTACAGTCCTGAGAGTCCAAGAACAGTGCATATCTAGGAATTGAGCGTCATACACAGTCTGCTACTTATTTATCACACAGTGTCATGGCACCTTCCTCTGACTTAACAGCTGTGCAGATTTATGACAGTTTATGACAAAGACCATGGTTTCCTGGATGTAATTTGTGATGCGTATGATAGAGCAACACCCATTTCTTATAGACAGAGAGTTTCGGTCAGAAATACCGGAATCTGACATCTGTTATGGAAATCATATCAGCACATCCATATTAGAGCAAGACGGACACTTCTTTCATTTGAAAGTATTGCTGTGAGGGAGTTTTGTGACTTGACACCAGCGAACAGGAAAATGTATAAAACACCCTCGCTGAAACATCTCACAGAGTTAGGGGCTCAGTGATCTCATTCTTTTCAGTCCCACAGACTGCAGACGTAATGAGTCATTGCTGCTTTTCGGTCATATGCTGTCCCCTCATAATGTTGCAAGAATCTTTGTATTCTGGTAGTTTCATTTCATTTTATGAAGGAAGATTCTGGAAAGACGCATCATTTCTGCAAAGAGAATGGAGTGAACGCTCGCATCGAGCTGTGAGGAGTGGAGAAGAGCAAACGCAGATGCCTGTCAGTGCTGCTCCAGAGCCTACGTCCCGAGGACCCTTGTGACACCAGGTGTTAGCCCAGAGGAGATGTGGGACTTGTCAAATGTTGGAGAACCAGGGACGCTTTCTGACTTAAGAACTCCGGAGAGCCTTCCAAAGGGCCAGCCAGGCCTTTCCTGCATCAGTTGAAAGCCTCACCTTCTGCATGGCATCTCTTCAGGACTCCCCGTGAGGACGCACAGAGGGATGTTTGCTGGGTCTGCACGATAAATGCTGATGCTTCAATGACTATTTTGCCCGCCTTCTTTAGGCCCTTTCCCACACTGTTTATGCTGACATATCTCCATTTCAAATGGAGCGGCCTCTGATTTGGGGTCAGCTAGGACGTGTAGCAGCAGCCCACACTCAGTCACAGAAGTGATGACGGAAGCCACATTGTCACCTGCATTCGCAGTGGACCACGAGTGTGTCTGGCACTGGCGTTTTTCCTCACAGTCTTGTCAGACCCCCGTCATTCCCCAGCATTGATGAGCACCTGTGTCCATCAGACACGACCCTAGGTCCTGGGTGCACCAGGCCGCACAGCACACACTCCCCCCTGAGCTTTCAGACGCCTCGAATTCAGTGCCCCGACCTTCCTCTGGGAATGGCCTGGGGAGACTGGACAAAGCACAGTGTGTGCATGCTGGCTGCTTCTCTGTGGCCCAGGATTTGTAATGTCCCCATTGTCCCTTCAGGGCACAGATTGCTGTTTCACCATATCTTCCACACCCTAGATCCTGGGACAGGTCGCCTTGTCCACAGACCATACACCACGCCTGAGAGCCGAAGACGCGCCTGCGTGCCTTTCACTGCCTCCACCCAGGGCCCTTGCTCTTCGCAAAGTGTTTCCACTCTCCCTTCCATCAACAAATCCTTGACCTCTACTTGTCATTTGTTGCCAATACCATCACGCCTTGGGTGCTGAACCTCCGCAGTGGCGTCCCAACAACTGCCACTCCCACCCTTCCATTGTGAGCACACTGAAATCGTCCTTTCAGATGAGTCTATCAGGCGCCATCCTATAATGTCTTCTCCTTGCACTTTTAAAATCACCCACTTGTCGGGGGTGCCGAACCTGCCCTTGCCCCTCCCACCTCTGTCCTCTTTCTCCAGCCTCCCCAGCCCCCAGTAAGCCCTGTCCGGCCATCCTGATGCCCGAGCCTGGACACCAGCTGCAGTTCCTGCCTCAGTGCTTTCCCTGGGCCGGTGTCTGGTCCTCTTCTCACGCACACCACGTTTATTCCATCATATCCTCCAAACCTCGGTGCACATGCTGCCTTCTCAGGAAGGATCTCACACGCCCTTGTCCCATCTCGTTCTTGGTGCACACGACAGGGTTCTTCTAAGAGTGTGCGTCACAGTGATTTTCCTTTTTAGCTTAAGTGTTCATCAGCTGTGTTCCCACCGAAATGCGAATACCCTGGGACTTTTGTGTAGCGCTGCAAGTTGAGCCTGGCTTGTGGATGTGTTCAGTGATACTTGGGCTGGATTCCTCATACCTGGAACACTGCCAGTCGGTAGAGGACATAGCAAACGCTCCCATTCTGTCCTTCAGGACCAGATATTCTCTGATTGGAAGCACAAGGTGGATGAGTTTCCCCTCAGGAACTCAGTCAGCATGGAGTACCTCACTCTTCTGTTTATAAAGGAATGTTTATACAAGACTGCGATATACTCGGATGTTATAAAAACTTGAATTCAAATAGGGATTCTAGACAAGGGACCAGGAGACACTCCCCAGTGTTCTAGGCCGAAAAGAATGGAATGAGAAGGTGATTTAGATGAGACTGACTGGTCATACTAGATTTCACCTTCATATACATCATGTATTTGCTTTTCTATACCTGTGCCACAAAGCAAAATTCATTAGCAATTAGACAGTTCCTACATCTGTACTTTCTGACAAAATAGGTCCATCAGAAGGAGTAAATTTTATGTTTTCAGTAAGAGTAATCCCCATTTCAAAAATCTCTTAAGAGAAAGATTTAGTTTGTTCTGTCTCTGATGCTTCTTTACGTGAGATTTTGGCACTTTTCACCCAAAACAGTCAACATACAGGCAAATTAATTCATTAGTGTGATTGAATTCAGGCAAGCTAGCTTCTCAATCCAGTGGAATGCAGTAAGAAAGTGGACACTTGCAGTCACTGAAATGCAATGAAATCTAGTGGACTTCTTGCCCACATACTTGAGGTGGCAGCAAGATGCTTTACAGGGAGCTAAGCTCATTGGGGAGGGAGTTTATTTGAAGAGCTCTGTAAACCCTTCGGCCTGGTACAGCGCTTTGGACGCGTCTGAAGTGTGTGAGCTATCCGATGAGAAATGCTTTATTGCTTTTCTACTTACATTTGCATAACCACTTTTGTAGAAAAATTGCATGGTTTCAAACTTGAGCATTAAAAAGTCTTTGGAACTGAGTTACTGAGTTTTGCCATTAACTGTACATATATGAATCAAAAAAACACAGAAATTCTTGGGACAATTTATATAGCATTTTGTTCCTCTTTAGGAAATGATGCAGCTTCAATTGTCAACTGTCTTCATATTTTGGGTCAGACTTTGGATGCCAGGTAAATGGAAACTGTTTTCTAAGTTAACGTGATACGGATACCGAGGAATAGTAAAGTTGACCTTAATTGTGCCATTGCAATAAAGACTTCAGGTGAAAGAACATCTTTTGTAAGGAACCAGTACAGTGCAGTTGTTATTTTTGATCATCCTAGACTAATCAGAGTCCAGGTAAAATCTGTAGCTGGAAAGTGTGTGGCTGAGGGCTGATGGGGGGTGTCCCAGGTCAGGATGAGGCAGACGGTCGCTGCAGACATCGCTTCACCACTCCGCGGTCCACATCTGAGGGCATTTAGATCTGTAGGAAGCGTGAAGCTTTCATTCTGACTTCACAGAGGTGTAAAGAGAGACGTAAGGTGAACTAATAGGTGTGGAAATCAGCCGCTCCTCAAGTCTATGCACTCTTTGTTTTTTGCCATACTTTCCAGATGCCCACGAATCCACAAGTAGACAGAATGCTTCCGTTTGCTTAGCATGGTTGATGCCACCTATTAGCTGCATTTTTAAGTCCTGTGTCATCCAGGAGAGCCCTAAATTGAAATACCTACATGTCTCCTGTGGGGAACATCCCATGATACATCTTGATTAGTTTTGTGTGTCAAACATGCGTTTGAGGTGTTTCGCGTAGTTAATGGAGAAGGGGGGTGCCCTCTAGAGACAGCGGCACCGTGGACAGCAGCAGTGTCAGAGGCTGCACTGTGACCGTAGCAGCACCTTGGAGCGTGGCCGAGCCAGCGCCAGTCCTCCCCTCCACTGCTGTAGGAAGTGTGTGCTGGTGGTGGGTTTCCATTGACTGACTGGGCCCTGAAGTTGCGCTTTTTTCATTGTCACACAACTTCTCCGACTCGTAGTGCTGGAGGAACATCTGCTCTGCTTGTCTTGAGGTCTTAGCGAAGTGGACTGGTGTTGTGGGGAAGGACGCCCCGCTAGAGCAGGGTGACCGCAGCGTACGGGAAGTGGGAGTGCTGCGTCAACGCTGCGACGGCCAGCTAGACGGAATGGAAGTGCTCTGACTTGTGTCTCGTTGCTCGTGTCCCCTCCGCCCCAGGACGGTGATGAAGACAGGCCTGGAGAGCGTGAAAAGCGCGCTCAGGGCCTCCCTGGACAGCGCGGCGGAGGACCTGGAGCAGACGCTGGAGAACCTGCAGCAGGGCCAGTTCACGCACACCCGCAGCCAGCCCCGAGGCGTCACCCAGGTCATCAACTACACCACCGCGGCCTTGCTGCCAGTGCTGTCCTCCCTGTTTGGGCACGTCGGCCAGCATCAGTTCGGGGCGGACCTCATGCGTATGTAGCCGTAGACCTCCCGCCCCGTCTGCCGCGCCACGTTGCTACAGGCTGAAACGCTGATGTGGCAAAGCGCTTAAGTCTTCCTAGAGGCTGCTCACCGTGTGGCATGGCTTCCAGACGAGACAGTGACTCGGGGAGACAGGCGGCCCATCTGCGTCGTTCGGCGCCAGCCCAGACCCCACCCTGTCCCTGCTGTCTCCTTCCGGGGGCATTTTCTCAGGCACTTGGGCCCTGGAAGCCACCATATTGAATGTTTCCAAATTGTGAGTTGATGCAGTTTGTTCCCAACCGACTCTCCTGCCAACAAACTGAGAAAATGCCTCTGTCATTGGTGGAGGAGGGTGTCTTCAGTGTCTTGTTTGTCAGGGTTAGTCTGTGATCAGGGGCATTTAATTGGCTTTTGGAGGCTGGAATTCTCTCATCGTTAAAAATAGCCATATAACACCCAAGGTTGTGTGGGAGAGATGATGTCACCTGTGCTGATCCCTCATGGTCTCAGATCCAGACAGAGTATCTGAACCCATGTCTAGCAGGCATGCAGGTTCTGACTGCAGATGTCCCATCAGACTCTAGGAGCAGCTTTGTCACAGTCACTGCTCTGCTTGACGGGTGACAGCCACTCGTGCAAACGTTCCCTTGAATGGGCAGGAACGTGGCTGAAAGCGCTGAGTGGACGTGGAAATAGGTCGGAGGAAAAGAGTCCTGTCTTCACCATGTTATGGTGTCCCCTCCAGGTGTAGAAGGCGGGTTGGAATTAGGAATCAATAATACACCTATATTATTGGATTGCAGATGTCATCTGTAAGGAGCTTTTGACTTTTACTTTACCACCTTCAGAAACTATCACGATGATTACTCATGTCTGAGTATCTGGTCACTTCAGAAATACTCGCACACCCCACACTCCAGCATTTGGTCTTGTTCTTGTGCACGTTAAAATAAAAGATGGTTGTCATGCACCTTGGGAGAAGGAGTCAAAATCCTCCTGTCCTCTCAGGTGACTGGGTACTTAGCTTTAGTCCTGAAGAAATATTTTATTCTTGTGCCTAGAAAAAAATGGTAAGGAAGTTGTTCCTGAAGTTTTCCTAAATAATCACAGCACTATTCTTTAGAAAAACTGTAGCAGCTTAAAGAAAGCATTTTATGTATTAAATTTGTCCTTCGGATGCTCTAGATACCTTTAATACGAAATTTTCTTTCTTTTGTCTAAATTTTCTCTTCTAACAAAGTATAAAATAACAAGTGTTTTTCAAGTGAGATTTCTTGTTCCTAGTGGAGGACGTGCAGGTCTCCTGTTACAGAATTCTGACGAGCTTATATGCTTTGGGAACCAGCAAGAGCATTTATGTGGAAAGGTAAGAGCCTCAAGTTTCACCTACACTAGTAGCTGTGTTAAGTGGAATAATCATCTGATGCAAAAGTCTTCACATTATAACTCATTCTCAGCTATCACTTAACAGCTGGATCGACACTAAATGCCTTGGGGTAGTAAGAAGCTCTTGGAGCTACATTTGAATGGAAATAAGCAAAGGTTGTTGCGAAAAAATGTCAAGCAATATGGTAAAATCATGTTGAGCATGATGTTTAAGACTGCTTGAGTCTTGTAAAGGGTTCTGCTGTACAGATTCTCATCAGAAATAGACCTAAGTACAAATACAGCAGTTCTTGAAACTTTTTTCTATTTTCATGTTCTTAAATTCAAGAGGGAGAAGTTGTCAAGGTCAGTCAGAGAAGGAACGTGTCAAGTAAGGTAGCTGTCCCCACTGAATCTGAAAGACGAGATCGCTGGCAGCTTCCCTGAGAGCTTTCGATGGGAGAGAAAATGAGAAAAAGAGGATAGATTTGAAAAGCTTAGACTAAGCGAACTGGCATTGTGGGAGAGACCGATGAATGAATGAAATAATGCTTTGATAAAGTACTGAATAGCTGTAAATTCTCCCAAATCAATCTTTTCTTACAAAGCAGTCTCCCCAAATCAATCTATAATTAGTTATAATACAATTTGAAAGAGAAATATGTTTTTTATTGAGTTTGATAGGATAATTTCAGTGTTCATTTGAACGAAGAAACCCCTAGACTAGCCAGTGAAATTTCGAGAGGAAAAAAGAAGGTGAATGACAGGGCACTCACTTGGCCGCCAGATGCTAAAGCCTATAAAACAGTCATTAAAAGTGTGGCCGTGGGAATTTGGTTCACTCTGATTGTGTCAGGTTTCATGATCTGCATGTGCAATTGAACTCTTTCTAGGTGGTGTTTGTGACTGATTTCTTGAAGTCTGCGCTGCTTTCTCATTCTCACTAACGCAACACCGTGTCTGCCTTCTTTGTTCTGTGTCTGCTTGCTTTCATTTCTTTGAGCCGTCGTCTCAGAGTTTGGAAATCTGGGCCGAGTACACACATACTGAACGATTATAACACACATTCACTCGTCCCAGATATTTGGTTGCCTAAGTTTTATACTCGTCAGTTTTATGAGAGAATCCTCATTTCCTTACATTTTCTCACTTTGATTATTTTTACCAATTGCACATGTAAGAGTTAAAAGTAGGAAGTCATTTTTATTTTCAAATACATTTTCCTAATGATCAGTTACTAGCTATTTGCATGTTTATTTTGACATTTGTGTTTATTTTATAAATTGCCTTTTTTATATGTTGTCCATTTTTCTATTAATGTGTTGTCATACTGATTAAAAATAACTATTTATTGTAATTGTTAAGTTCTTCCCTTGCATTTCTCTCATTTTTATGACTTTCAGAATTTTTATTTCTTTATAGTGCTTATATGCAGAACAGTATATGCAGGTAGGGTTTTTTAACATTAGTATTTTGCACTTTATATAGTAAAATATATTAATTATTAATGTATGTTCCCCCCTTGGTTCCACTTACTTTTATGGCTTAAGAAGTTTGTAACTGTCCTCATAACAGCTAGAAATTCAGGCCTATACTCTCTTCGGTTTTTATGCTTCCAGTTGTTTCCTTTTTAATCCTTTCGTTCATTCAGTAAATATTTATTAAATGACAGGTTTGGAGATAGAGTCTAGATATGCAGTTCCCTCCTCTTACATCTAGTGGGGAAAACAAAAAACAAAGCAAACTGATAAAAGCAGATCGATGTATGTAAATAGCACACGATATGGAGAACAATGTGGGTCAGTCAGGAACATATCCTAAGAATGCAATTTCTAAGTTCAGAACTTTGCATTCTACAGGAAAGAACAGATACATCTGATCTAAATGGTTTTGTGTCTAATAGATTCCATTTTCCCAGTGAAGCATAACTTGAATCCTCAGCCAAATGATTGTTGGAAAAGACGTGTAAGCGTGCGGGGAAACAGAGAGTATCTGTTAAAATCACCTCTACAGTTAACAGGAAATTTTCTACAAGCACGTTTAACAGTTGGGTTTCTCTTTGGTGTGTAGAATTCAAATTCAGTTATTTAAATTAGCCAGTGTGTATAGAAGTGATTTATAAAATATTTCTTTTAAATGCTGATTTCACATAAAACCATCATCTACTAAAGTAACACATTTGCTAGATTATATTTCTAGAATTTCTACTCTGTTCTAACATTTGATTTTTAAACCGGTGAGATCAATGCATACAGCCAGAAGAACTGGTATTTTATGACGGATGTAAGACCCAGTGGTCCAAACTCTGTCACGTTACATTAGCAGGGACTGTTCTTGTTGCTGGTTTTCTCAAACTCTGTGATGCACTTTAGGTTCACTATGTTTGGTCCGTGAATGTATGTTTCAATTTTTGCAATTGTAAAGTGAGTTAGGGAGAATATAAAACTAAAATTTTGAAGATGAGTAAGATATGTGAAAAAGTGAAAAAGTACACTGTTAATAGAAATGCAGATATTTAATTGAAGATTTCTAAAAAGTTACTATTTCCAACTACCAAAATAAATGATCATAGTTGGCCTAAGAATTACTTATTAAATCAGAATTTTGAAGTAAATCATTAACTCACATGAATTATCAGTGAAATGAAAGGACTAGTAAAGTCAGATAAGAGAATAAATTGCCTACTTTGGACTCTTACATGAAATATTCTAAGTTACTGAATTCCTAAGCTCTCATTTAAAAATGTTAATCCTGCACAATACGTCAGAGCTTTTGCAGGCCTACATCCCCATTTTTAGGCAAGGAAAACAAAAGTTGGAAAGAGTAAGAAATTTTCCTACAGTAACACAGGTGTCAGGACATGATTAGGACTTGTGTCTGTCTGAATTCAAATCCCTACAATCCTTTGATGTCCTGAATTACTCCTAACAATGAAATGTTATTGAGTGTTTGAATTACACTCTATTTTGTTCAGTAGCATTCTCTCGAGAAACATTTTTCTTGTAATCAGTGAGGTATTCTTTTTCATTAAAAATTTGATAACCAGAATCTTACTTTATGTGTTTTTTTTTGGGAAAAATTTAAAACACAATTATGTAATCTGTTCTTAATTAAATACATTTATTGACTTTTAAAATGAAATGTATGTAAAATCATTTAAGGAGTTCACAGTATGAGGGTCTAACTCACATGTTTATCTGCTTGTGAAAAACATGTCCTTATGCCCGTATGGCTTTGGGCTACGCAGAGAACTGAGAGAGAGACTTTCTGTCAGTGGCAAGGGTGCCCTGGCTCCTGACCTCTTAGAATCAATTCATCAGTCTGATTTCATACACTCTTTCCCTTGAACATGGTAAATCCATTTTCAGAGATATCAGTAGTTTTTCACATTTACTATTTCTTAATATTTCATAGGGACCTTGAAATGACTTATATAGGGCACATTTTCATAAAATTGTGTACTAGTGTTAGTACTTAATTGAAGTGTTTCGTCAGTTCATTTATTCACTGAGCGAAAAATGCATCCTCAGTAGGTCATGTGTTAAAAAAAAATACAGCGAAGAAGAGAGACAAGCAAAGAAGAAGCTATGTGCAAACACGGGAGGTTGAGAGCATTTTTGATATTCCAGGATGTGCTGTTTTTAACATCTCTTTAGTAAATAGATAATTTGACTTTGCCCTTGAAAGCATCAGGCATTTCACCGTGCAGGTGGGATTTACAGGTAAGCATCCCTGGTAGTGCTGTTATTCCCCCTTTAGGTGGAACTTGTCCATTTCCATGTAGCTCCCTGGTTCGTTCCCTGGGAGACCCCACATGCCACTTTCTCTTACAGGCAGCGCTCCGCCTTGGGGGAATGCCTGGCTGCCTTCGCCGGTGCCTTTCCTGTTGCATTTTTGGAAACGCATCTAGACAAACACAACGTTCACTCCATCTACAATACGAAGTCTTCGAGGGAGAGAGCAGGTAATGCATACGCGTGAGCGACGTCAAAGGAAGAAGCCTAAAACTGCGTTTTCCTGCAGCTCACTTAATGGACCATTTCAGCTGTCTCTGGTGTTAGGTTTTGTTCTTCAGTGTGGAAGTTTTCAAAAGCTGTCTACTCTCAGTGTTTCTGAAATATAGCCATTTAATTTCTCCTTAGGCAGTGAGTCAGAGACAGGCTAACATTTGTCACTCTGACAAGTAAACTGCAGACGTGGAAGCTACATCAACCTGATTTCTGATTCTGTTATCCCGCAGGTAGTTGGCAAACTTATTCATCACGTTTGTGGATTATTTGTAGCTTAAGTTCTTTTTTCCTTCTCCAGATGCTGTCTACCTTATTGGGACAGTTTTACTCTGTGTGATTTTTTTAATAGTCTGGTCCAATTTTCATCATTAAACAAGCTTCCTAAATCTGATACAGTTACTCAAAAATTCAATTTGTACCTAGTCCTAAGATTTTTATACGTCCACTGCGTGCTGTTAAATAATCATTTATCTCATTGTTTCCCATTTGGGAACATCTGGTGATTTTTCTGTCACAATTGAAAAGCTTTTTGAACCATTATTGATGACTTCAGCACTTGGCCCCTGCGATCTTACTAGAATTATGCATGAGCATTTGAGTTGAGTTTCATGAAATGAATAAAATACTGACTAGTTGTTTCTCCAGTCAGTCATTTAACGCAATCAGATTGGAGTTCTCAAAGCCTGACCATTACAGGAGTCTCCTTTTAGATTTCTTGTTTGATTTTAAGTCTGATAAAGCACACTTTATTTTAGCTGTCCTCCCCAAGACAGTATATGCTTCGAAGGCAGGTTGATGGAGAAGGTTTACATGTACATCTGTGTGTTTTACTTGGTTTTGAGGCATTCAGTATTAGACACACAAAGCATTATGGACTAAAGGCTTTAAGTGATGAGCTTGGAGTGGGGTCCATGGGAGCGGTCACAGTCGTGGACATAGGAGCTGCAAGGGGAGGAGAAGACAGTCCTGGAGAAAACCAGCATTTGACAGTTGGGTAGGAGGAAAGAACAGGGGACTGACAAATTCAGAAGACGTTCTGGAAAGGCTGATAACGCTGAAGTTAAGGAAGAGGGGCAGGTATGAAAAGGGAATTGGCCTGTGAGGTGAAAAGCCACCGTACCTTAGGTCAAGCATCGCAGCAGTGGATTCTGTAACTGGCGGTGCAGAGGCCTTCACTTTGGTGGATGGAAGAGGAGGGATCTGGCAGATGTATGGATTGCTGGGGCGCTCTTTGGGCAAAAATACTGCCTGAGCAAGAACCTGTTGTGGTATGTCATCGGCAGGGACCTACCTTGTAGACATACTTCAAACTCCTCCCTTTGAAAATGGAGAGCAGAGTGAGTGTAGAAGTGGATTGGGACGGCTCGTAGGTAGACAGCTTGTGTTCTTGTGTGTTCTGAGGAAGGAAGGGACATTTACAGATTAAGGCGAGAAATTCTGGTATCGCTGTCGTGAGCACAGGAAAGAGGAGCCAGGTGAAGGCACAGGTCCCCCTGGGTCTAGAGGAGCCAGGTGAAGGCACAGGTCCCATTGAGTCCTGAAGCATGTTGCAGTGGTTTTCTGCTGTAGACAGGGTGGTCCTACTCAGCCGTCGGTTGTCATGGGCACATTCTGTGTGCCCTCTTGCAGCTCTCAATCTGCCGGCGAGCGTGGAAGATGTTTGCCCGAACATCCCGTCCCTAGAGAAGCTCATGGAGGAGATCGTGGACGTGGCCGAGTCTGGCCTTCGCTACACGCAGATGCCGCACGTCATGGAGGTGGTCCTGCCCCTGCTCTGCAGCTACATGTCCCGTTGGTGGGAGCACGGGCCGGAGAACAACCCCACACGGGCGGGTGCGTGCTGCACGGCCCTGGACTCGGAGCACATGAACACACTGCTGGGGAACATTCTCAAGATCATCTATAACAACCTGGGAATCGATGAGGGGGCCTGGATGAAGAGGCTAGCAGGTGAGACACGTGGGCGCCGCATAGATCATTTTATTTACAGGAGGGTTTGACGTGTGAAGGATGAGGGCTTCCCTCTCAAAGTCTCCAGGAATATTCCCGTTGGTGCTCCAGAAGCTGCGCTGATCGTTTCTGCAATGCTGTCTTTACGAAGGCGGCGTACACGTACATTGGGGACTGTCCATATACTTAACCCTTTAAGGTAAAACATTTTCTGATCTGACAGTCTGCGATTAATCAGTAAACACAGCTGTAAACCTCGTAATTCTCTGACAGACACAAAAATATAACTGGATTCTGCAATAACCCTCTTTAACAATCTGTCCTGCCCTGGGAGTTGGTGTCTGTGGTGTGGGGGGGATAATCTGAGATTATCGAAGACGTTTCATTAAATTTATCTCTCACAGCACAATTGTTATTGAATAATTGGAAGCACTTTAAATACCCAGTCAGTGAAGTGCCGTTGAATAGGTTGTCGTCTCCACACGTAAGGGTATTCTGGCACCTGTAGACATTCAGGTTCAGCAGTGTTTATGACTTGGACAATGTTTGTAATATCACAGAAGATGAAGAGTTGTTTTAAAAGTTTAATTTAGAAATAGTAACTATGAATGTATGTTAAATATCCTCAAATATAGTATTCATGTATTTTATTTTGAAGTACTTTGTTCATTAAAAACTCCAGAGAAATGTACCAACTACTAATTTGGGTGGAGCAACTATAGTTCACATTAATGCATCTCTTTTATGCGTTTTCACAGCATACATATGTCCCTTTTAGGGGAGATATCCTTTTTAAAATGCTCTAATCAAGGCTGGAACTATTTTTAATGACTGTTATTAAAGAGCAGTATTACATGTAATTGAACTCTTCCAGTAGGACAGGATGCAGACCCTTTCCGTGAGGTCACTGCAGTTCAGCTCCCCCAGGTATTTCAGGGCTTTCCTCTTCCAAAGAGAGGGCTGGTGCTTTTCCATGTGGGGAGCTACCTGCTTTGTGTGGAAATCATTTGTTCCCAGAGTGAATGAATCTTCCCCTCCCATCTAAATTACCTGCCGGGTCCTTTTTTTAAATGAGGAAGCACCTCAATTTCAACTTAGCAGTCACTTTGAACAGCAACTTTGTAGTTAGATTTTGTTCTAGAAAAATGACAGAGGCAGAGTTGAGCCCCATTGTGGACAGACGGAGGCTGAAATTGTGCTACAAATACGTGACAGTAGACCCTCACTTGAATGAAGGTTTATGGAGAGCAGGATGCTGATGTCGGTCTTCACACAGTGTTTTCCCAGCCGATTATAAGTAAAGTGAAGCCCCAGCTCTTGAAGACTCACTTCTTGCCGCTAATGGAGAAACTCAAGAAGAAGGCTGCCCTGGTGGTGGCAGAGGAGGAACATCTGAAGGCCGAGGCCAGGGGCGACATGTCAGAGGCCGAGCTTCTCATTCTGGATGAGTTCACCACACTGGCCAGAGACCTCTATGCCTTCTACCCCCTCTTGATCAGATTTGTGGACTATAACAGGTGAGTGAGTGGTCAGAGTGGCCAGTGTCTCGAATTCGGGCTGGCCTCGTGGTTCCTGAGTCCTGATGGGACTGCTTTCCTCGCTGCTTGCCATGAGCTTGCTTCTAGGTTGAGCGTAACTCAGCGTCTGAGAAGGAAGTTCATGTTCACTGAGCATCTGAGAATTGCCGTCAGGAATCACGTTCTAAAGGAGTCTGCCACTGCATATGAATTAGTGGTTGGGCAGGAGATGGTGGAAATCCTTAAAATAGTGCATGTGTGCCATACACGAGCTCTGAGGACTGCAGGCTCCCCCTGAGCTACTTGCTTTCAAGTTGAACTTGGGGGAAGTTTTTTTTTTTTTAAATTTATTAACTGAGGACTGACTAGAACCATTCCATTTATTGTGTGACCAGGGCGAAGTGGTTAAAAGAGCCCACCCCGGAAGCTGAGGACCTTTTCCGCATGGTGGCCGAAGTATTCGTCTACTGGTCCAAATCCCACGTGAGCTGGAAAATGTCGGGACTGGTCGCGTGTCACGGGGCTTTCAAAATGTCCTTTCAAAGTGCCCCAGTCCCCTTGGTCCATGCATATGCTAGCGTTTCTCTGCTTGTCCACGAGGTGTCACTTAACTGGTGAAGAGACAGAGTCTCTGTGGGGAGTTTCTCTTGAGCTTTGTATTTATCTTCAGAAACGTGGCAGTTTTCAGTTGTAGTCCGTAAGCTTCTTGTGTGTTTGTGTGTCTCTTCTTGTGTGTCTCGGAGTGGACACACAGCTGTGCCATCTTTATCCTCCTGCCTTTCCTCTCTGCTGCCTTCTTACTCTTTAATCCTCAGGCTGCTCAGGCCTAGATTTGAGAAAAGCTAAGAGAAACTGTGTTTTGACATCTAGGACCCACGTGTTTTGACACCCAGGACCCACTTGTTTTCACTGTAAAGGCGCTGCTTCTTTAAGTTGGCTCCACCACACTCCTTCCTCTGGGAGAATGATTTTCTCACACTTAGAGAGAAGGAAGGTCCTGCCGGACATCCTCTTGAGAATGGTAATAGGAGCTGAGTGAAAGTCGAGGCTAAGTCTTCGATGCCCTTCCCACAAAATATTTTAGTACTCGTCAAATAGTAACAGATTTAGATGCTTACTAGAGAATTGTTTTACGTAGATTTTGCATCTGAAAGAGGAAGACATAGAGTCACATCAGTAATTTATTTTTTAAAACTGTTTTTACTGCTTTTATATTGTATTTGCTTTCTCTGTACAACTGCTCAAACATTAGACTGTGCCAGTGTTTTTATGTTCTTCAATTAAAAAAATGTTCTGGTGTTGGAAAAACAAGATAAAATATGAGCTAGAATGGAAAGTTATAGTCCTGTGTACTTTGGGAAATCTGTGTTTATCTCCGGGTGCAGTATAAATGCATCCACCAGCTAAAGTGAGGTTAGAGTATTCCTTCTGTTGCTTGTGGGATGTGTGACTTCATTACGTCAGTTTCTTGAATGTTAGTGTTTTGTCTTTGAAACGTCTATCTCTATATCTAGTTCCAGAATCATCACCTGAGCCAAGGGCCCTCACTGGACACTAAACAAATATGAGTTCCCTTTCTTGATAGTCTTAAATGTCAAATAAATACTTTTGTTTCGTTTTTTGAAGGAAAGGTGCAGGCAGGAATAAAGATAAACAGGCAGGCAGAAAGGAGGCGAGAGGAGGAAGCGTCTTTTATTCAGTCGTTCCCCTGCCCCAGACACAAACCTGGGTCTTCGGGATGCGTGTGGACTGTGTCCAACCCCTGCGACACCAGGACACACCCACATTAGCACGTTGATAGAAATCTTTCCATCTTGTTTATTTTCTAGTTATATGAACTTCCTCTCGGTATGGTTTCACCTGAATTCCTCTGTGTCTCTAGAATTTCAAGAGAGAAGAGCAGAACTTCGTGGTGCAGAATGAAATCAACAACATGTCTTTCCTGATCACTGACAGCAAATCAAAGATGTCGAAGGTATCTTATTGTAACCTTTAACCCTGTCCTGGGAAATGTCTGAGCTTGACTTCAGTGGTTACTACTTTCACTTTTTCTGTAGAACTGTAACTAGAATTTAATCGTCTTGGTAATGTTTTTACTGATGACACACAGGCTCAGTTTCTGGGGGTCCTTCAATCGTGTTTTGATCAGGTGTGTAATGGCATTTGACTCATAGACCCTGACACAGAAGGCAATGTGCACAGTGGGGCTGGTGGGGAAGCCCCGGGCCTGTCATGAGGCACAGGGAGGCAGGGAAACCAGGTGAGAACCATCCTCTGGTTTCTCTGGAGGAGCAGGCAACACAGGTGAGGGCTTTGGAACTGGCTGGTTTGAATAACTTCAGGGGACCTGGGGTATCAGGGCTGATCCTAATGTCTGGCGATGGGACGAGGGCACAGGCCCAGACTGGGGCCCTCCTCTCTGGATTAGTCAGTTCTCTTATGAAAGGCATTCTGCGGGCAACTCATTTTTATCCTTAAGGTCAGCCTGCCCAGGGAGACGCAGGGCCATCAAGGGTCAGTAGCACCTTAAGCATCGAATGAAAGAGAAATGCTTAATATTCAGTCTCCAACCCCTCAGTTGGCGCTCAGTACATATCACCACTCAATATCATGTATTCATTGAGAGTGTGTATTCTTTTGTGAGCCAGATGCGTAGATCTCAGAATAATTGGCTGTTCTCAGAACCGCATAGGAGAATTGCAGGATCTCACCTGTGAGGTGGGAAGCTTAACCTCTAGCATTTTGTTTCCTCTATCTCTCACCTCAGGGAAGACTGACCTTCCTTTGAAAACAGTTTAAAATGCATGCCTTTCTCTTCCCACAAATCAAGAACATGAGTATATTCCAGGGGCAGCACATGAAGTGTGTTGTCAGCTCTCAAGTGGAGAGCACCGTGCCAAGGTAACGGGTCTCTGCCACCTCAGAGCAGCACAGGGAAGTACTGCTGCAGAGGTGAGCCCCTGTGGAACCTCAGGTGACGACGATCTGTCTGACTGCTTCGATGCCATCACCTGACACAGAGCAGCTCACTCGACACGTCTGCTTGGAATGCATGTCCATCTCCGATAGTCAGTCACATCAGTGACCTGTGCTTAGGGTCACATAAAAGCTAACTTTCCTTTTCTCTGAGAGTGAGGCTGCCTCTGGAAGGTGTGCACTGGGGAGCCTGTTGGGGATGTTTGGAATTGAGAACTGCCCTGATTTCTCTGCTTAGCCAACATGCCAGATGTGACTCATGTCCACAAAGGCATAACCAGGTCATAAAAGGCCGGTGTTGGTATTGGGAGAATGGCAGTGAGTCCAGTCAGTCATCCAATTTGAGATGAATTGAAGGTCTTGAGTGCAGACGTCTTCACTATCTCTGTGTGGACACCTTTTCCTGCTCTGCCATATTGAGTCATTATTGTTCAGGGATTCTCAAAGTGGAGGCTCAAACACCCCGTGTCCTTAAGAGAACTGGGGCTCCTGTAAATAACGACTGATAGTGAAGTGTGTGCCTACTCAGGAAGGACAGGAAAGTGCTGGATAGGAGTTTGTCTTTTTTAGACTCCATATGCAAGGGGGAGAGAGTGTTTTCCATTCTGCATCTCACTTAGCATAATGCCCTCAAGTGTCATCCATGTCGACACGCATGACAGGCTTCCGTCCTCATGACAGAACTACACAGCATTGCATACTGGGCCGCATTTCACTTGTCCATGCCTCCTGGTGGACCCTCAGCTGTCCTCGTATCTCGGCTGTCAGGAACCTAGAATTTCAGCCGTTGCTTCAAGATCCTGTTTTCATTTTTGAAAACATGCCCCAAAGAGGACTGCTGGTCCTAAAGTAGTTCTGTTTTTTACTTTTTGAAGTGATCCTATTTTGACTTTGTTTTCCAACGTGGCTGAACCAGTTTACATTCTCATAGCAGCTCACCAGGACCCCCTCTCCTCTGTGTTCTCACCCAAACTTACCTTCTTAACGGTTAGGCTCATTTTTATTATTGATGTATCTAAAATATTTTTAATAATAGTCACATTTGGGGGGGTGTTGGGGATATTAGAAAATTTCTCTTTTTTATGGTCCCTGTTAAATTTTAGGGGACTGTAGGTGAAATTGTTGGGGTTATACTTGCGTGTGTATCATAAGAGAGAGGAACAGAGAAAGAGCACAGGGATTGAATACAGGGGTCAATTTATTCTGCTTTCCTCTGTAAATATGCCCACATGTTGCCCATGATTTTGCACATTTATTTATTACTTACATTTGATTCAAATACTAAGGAATAGATTGCAAATGAAATACTGTGTCAGTTCAGTGACCTTGGTGCTGGGCTCAGACGTTTGAGCAGCTGCTGTCAGTGAGGCACACAGCGCGTTCTGAGTATGCAGGTGGGAGCAGGCGTCAGGGTTTCCCTGGTGGGAGCCGCTGTCGGGGGCAGAAGCGGCCCGACCACACAAACACTCCGTGTGACCGATCCCTTCCGTCCGTGGGCTTCCTGCAGTGTAGAAAGAAGAGACTGAGGGTGAGTGGGGATTAGTTTATCTCGTGTGTTTCAAGATGGAGAGCTTTTATAGTTGCCTTTTGTTTTGATTTTTATGTTATTTTATCGTAGTCACTTAAAAACTGTATCAAACCAGGTAGAAGCTTTTCCTGCTTCTGAACCATAAAACTAAAAGACCTTTATGAGTTAGAATCAAATGCCAACACCAATAAAATGTAGATTTTACTATATTGAGTAATGTTTACTTGCTGAGGCTAAATTGCCACCACACACACACACACACACACACACACACACACACACACACACACACACAAACACACGTGTATATATATTTGCGTAATTTGTATCAATTTGTTTAATTTTTAGGATCATAGTTCCTCATTGGGGCATTTTTTGCTACTGTGGCTAAGATTTCCTTTAGGCAAAGAGCTCATTTAAAATCACTGATTCCCATTTTTATGGGTAATTAGTTTAATAGGGCAAATGATTACTCACAGTGGTTTTCTAGTGAACTTAATGAAAATAGTCTCATACACCTTAGGATCCATGTAAGAAGCATATCTCTCTGGAAAATTAATACTGATTCTTACTATTCATGTATTACAGGCTTGATGTAAGATACTCATATGGTATATGTAAAAGTAGAGTACATCAGATAGTATATATTATATCACTCATATAATACATGAGTTACTGTATAGCTTAATTATTTCCCTACCTTTACAATACAGAAAAACTTCTTTCAATATCATTTTGTGATAGACTTTGCCCTTTGGGGGAGAATAAATTATTTATATTTAAATTCTCTTTTTTCTCAGTAGCTGTTACAATGTACCTTGAAATAAAATCTCCCCATTGTTTAGTCTGCTGCTGTAAGGAATCCGGCAGTGAATATTCTTGCTGATGTGACTTTGCAGCAAGCAGGACAGGCTGAACGCTTGCGGCTGAGACCACGTCTGTGTCCCTGGAGCGAAGTCCTCCTCCGGGCCTGCTTTCATAAATGCTGGTGATGAGACAAGTCTGATTTACATGATACGTCTCCTATCGGAAACACCTGTGACTGTGGGTGCCGTAGTTGAGCCTCCAGAAATGACGACACAACAGACACAGGCAGTAGAGGGACCCCTGCTGATGACGACTCCCAGCTGTCACTGAATGAGTTGTGAAATTACTGCATTTTACTGCTAGAGAGAATGTAAACGCACTAAGATGCGAGTATGGGACAGTTCCGTGTTTAACTTTTGTTGAAGGCTGGTTGTCCTGACTTTGACATTGGAGCATGCCCTCTTAGTCGAGGAGTACTTCCTCCCAGTGACAGGTGGACTCTGGTCATAGGAGGTGTCCGTGTGATACAAGTCCGTTTGACAGTCTTCCTCGAGCCCCTGAGCGTGAGTGCACTTACTGCAGACGGGGCCTCCCGGGGAGAGTCCCAGGTCCCGGGAAGCACTGATCAGTAAGGAAATGACTGGACACTTGCACAGGGTGAGTGTGTGCGTGTGTGGCAAAGCCCAAAACAAACGGCTGCTTCTCACACTTCCCTGGGTGTTGAAAGTTACAAAACACGCAGCTCTGACGGACCTCGCATGGTCCCCGTCATCATCGGCTCCCGTCAGATGACTGTGCGCCCTTTCCTCTGGGAAATGCCTTTGGGGGACTGCTGGAACAGAAGGTAGCAGAGGCGCCCAGAGAGGGAGCATGGTCCTCGGAAGGGTTCAGCGGTGGCCGAGAATGAGGAGCCCCCCATGAGGCTGGAAGGTGGGACCGGGGTCCCTGAGCTGCCTCTGTGGTCCGCAGGCAGCTGTGTCTGACCAGGAGAGGAAGAAGATGAAGCGCAGGGGGGACCGGTACTCTGCGCAGACCTCACTGATCGTGGCGGCCCTGAAGCGCCTGCTGCCCGTGGGGCTGAACATCTGCGCCCCGGGGGACCAGGAGCTCATCGCGCTGGCCAAAGCCCGTTTAAGCCTGGTGAGTCTCCGCTCCTGTTGTCCGCGCCCCGGCAGCTCCAGGGCAGGTTTCGTTCGGGGAGTTCCTTCCGAAAGAGTTTCTGCCCCGCGCCCCTGCTCCAGATACCAGACCGCCCTTGCTGGGCCGGGGGTGGCTGGTTGGGTGTTTCTCGCGCACATTCGTACCTCTGGAACCTGTTCAGGAGCCTGATCGAAAGGAAACAGATCGCTGGGGGTGAAAACCTTGGATTCCACAGGAACTATGTAAAGTGGGTGATGCGAAGCGCAGTCCAACGAGGCGGGTGCCTCTCCAGGGCTGCAGTGCGCTGCGCTGATTGCGGGCGGCTCTGCAGTCGGCAGTGCTCCTTACAAAGCATCAAGCATTCACGATTCTTGCATGTCCTCTGTTTCCCTCTGCATGGCTGTCACAGAGAAGGGGTAATTGTTCACAGATAGGCACTGGGGTCTCCACTTTCTGTATTCCCCCCCGGTCCCACCCTGAGCCCCGCTGTGTGTCCAGTTTGAAGACCTAGCGTGGACATGGTGGGGAGGCTGCGGCAGAGGGGCCTGCTCAGGTGCAGTCTGTGCCCTGGTGGTCGTGTCCTCGTGGTTACTGGTCCTGGCGGGCATGCCGTGAAGCGCTAATGACTGTGGGGATTTTGGAGAATGCTGGGGACATACTTCTGTTTGAACCCCCAGGAACACGTTCCTGCCCCTTGTGTGGATCTGAAACCACAGTTCCCTTGAGTCTTTGTGCACGTGCTGTGACCTTAAAGTAGGTGGGGGTTTGAAACCCCAGCTGTGTCAGGGAAGGAGGGGCCCTCGCCAGAACCTCAAGCTGTCAGCGAGCACTCAGGGTCTGTGCCGAAGTCCTGGACTGTGTGTGCAGACACAGCTGTGACATGTCTTCTAAGTGACAGTTGAGTCCTTACAAGACTTTTTAGGTAACACTTATTTCTTGACAGAAAGACACCGAGGACGAAGTGCGAGACATAATCCGCAGTAATATCCACTTACAAGGCAAGGTAAGCCAGAGTCCACCTGAAAGCAGGTTTCTTGTCGACAGCTCAGCTCATCTCTCTTCAGCATCGTGCCTAAGACATTGGAAAGACTTTGTCTCGACTAGCAAATTCCTTTTCCTTAAGTCCTCAACAAAACAAACGATATGTTTGTAAAGTAAATCACAGTCTCAAACTTTAAAATAAGTTGTCACCAGTTGAAGTAAACGTTGGGAATTCCCATCACACAGCTGAGAGGAGGACTCTGGGATGTGGAGACAGACGCCCATAGGAAGTGGAAATTTTACGTCTGGTGCTGACAAAGCTTGTGTGTATTTAGGCACCATTTGGAAGAGATACTGAACCGCTGCAGCAGAAAGAAATGAATCTACCTAGAAAGGCCAGTGTACCGTCAGAAGAAAAATATGAATGGAAAACAAATTAGCAGCTGTTTTTCATGTGGGTGCAGGGACAGCTCATGCAGCTTTCGTGGCTCAGTGAGCACCTACTGTTCCTTGGAGCTATTTTATGTCAGCTGATGAGCTGTTGTTCCCAGAACTTGGTATGGATTTTGACTCAGTCTATTTGTTTTTCGTCTGGCATCTCCTCTGGGGACACTTTTCTTGTTCATGAAAATGTCTTAATGTCAAAATATATTGACTACAGCTTAATGTGTACCTTTTTGAGCATTAAAACGTCTTTACAAAGATGCCAATCATTTTTAACACTTTGGAATATAACATCTAAGGCGAGATAAACCTTTCCAATTCCCACAGTACACAGATAATTAGAGAAAATGGCTAGAGAAATAGTGTATGAAATTTCATGTGCACTCGGTCACATGTTTAGATGACTTTTCCAGAGTAGGAAATTTCTTCCTGTCATAGCGTGATATGATCTCTTCTCAAGTAGTGACAAGATTTCAGTGTCCGTAAGCTTGCAGTTGAACCACAAATGAAGGGTTTATCCTGCAGACACAGGTTGTTGCGAAGATGATGTGCTCAGAAGGGCTCTGGAGACCCATTTTCCCAGACTCCCAGTGAGGGTCAGAGACAGGAGACGGGAGGCCGGGTTCCTCCATCAGCCATAGGCGCCTCAGTGAGTGGTCAGGTCAGGGGATCGTGGCTCATATCAGACAGGTCCGTCCATTATGTGCTAGAAGTTACCTGTGGAGATACCAGGGGCTGCTGTGTTCTGTACTGGGGACGGGGAAGGAAGCTGAGAGCAGAGAATAAAACACGTTTATCGTCAACATTCCCTCCAAATGTGTGACCTGAAAGTAAAGAGGGAGTGACATTTCTTCCTATAGTTTCACGTAAGAGGTAGGCAGGCATATTATGGAGATCCACAGACTTGCAGAAAGTGAGGTTTTGCTTTTTGCCCCACACTCCTAGAAGGAGGTGTCCTGAAATTGTTAGACTTGAAATCCGGGGACCAGAGGCAGCAATTTTATAGTAGAAAGAATAAAGAACCAACTTCTTTTTCCCAGTGAAGTAATCCTAATGAAGATCTAGCAGCACCAAGTCTAGTTCTCGAGTGAAGAGGAAGTAGATGCAGAAAAAGTTTTTTTAATCACAGGTCCAATGTTTACAGGTCATTCAGTGCGTGCAAATCTCCGTGTCTGTAGATGAGCACCTCGTTTGACGTGTCAAACTGCGCTCGCTTGGCCAGGAGCAGGTTCCAGCTGATGTCCCTGCACTGGTGCCTCATTGCACACACAAGACTGCATTGTAAAGGGACTTAAAGAGGACAACAAAGATTAGAGGGCGACTTTCCTGTTATTTAGTGACAGTTGTCCTGTGTTATTTTCTTAGTGACGCACTCCGTCCCTTGTAAAGATGCTTGTGTTTGTTTCTGTGATTTATAATTTTTCTTAAAAAGCATACAGAATCCAGTTACCGCTCTCATTCTGAAAATTTGACCATTTTAATATTAGAGTGTGTGGCTTTCTTTATTGTAATGACTTTATAACCCTCTTTCCTGTGTACTCATTGGTATGTAGTGAACTTAGCCTGTGTCGCACAGGCCCTGTATTTGCAGGTATCGGTATGAATCTGTATTGTTCTCTCTGAAAGCGAATGTGAAACTTTGTCAGTGTCCGACTGTGAAGGGAGAAGGGAGAGAGAAAACAGCATTGACTGCCTCTTCCCCCCACTTTCCAGTTCTTACGTCCTCGCTGGAACTCCACCTACTTAGAACTCTCCTGCTGCCCACAGTAGATAGTGTGCAGTCTTTCGTAGTCTTCATCCGGTTGTAGCGCATCCAGTGTCCGTCCTCGGTGGGTGGTGCGCATCATGCCACACGGAACTTCTCTGTGTCTGCACAGTTTTGACAATGGACCGTGTTCGGCAAATACTTGTGGGTAGATGCCAAACGCCTCTTTCAGTTTACACTGCGACCTTTTTTTAACTTGTTTCTTGCCCTGCAGTTGGAGGACCCTGCTATTAGGTGGCAGATGGCTCTTTACAAAGACTTACCGAACAGGACTGAGGAGACTGCAGATCCTGAGAAGACAGTGGAGAGAGTGCTCGATATCGCAAATGTGCTTTTTCATCTTGAACAGGTTGGACTTTATGCTGATTCCATCATGTTTGTCTCACCCATGTAAACACTTTTTAAAAAGAAATTGTGTCTTAATTTGTTCACTGTGGACCAAAAAACTTACGTTCCACATATTCATGACAGAATATGTAACTCAAGAGCGTTAGTATTTAATAACAGTCTTCAAGCTTATAATTACTGTAGATAGATAGGTAGATGGTAGAGATGATAGATGATAGAGACATAGATGACAGATGGAATAGGTAGGTAGATAGATGATAGTGTATTTTGGGCTATCAGGACCTTTATTTTATTGTCTTTTTCAAAATATTTCTAAAATTATACAGATGGGATGATATTCTTAATTTAAACACCTAATGAAAACGCCAGGAGGTCGGCCTGATTTCAGATGTGTTCTGCTTGTATCACTTTTTACTTCTGCTCATGACATCATGTTTGAGACTCTTTTTTAATATTTAATTGTGATACTTGCCTAGAATTTCCCTGTGTTGGAGACATTTTGAGCTACATTACTCACGATTAGCAATTCAGTAACATTTAGAGAGCAATGCATTGATGATAAAGCCACGGGAGATTCGTGTTTTCTATAACTTTTAGTCTTTTTACTTGTTAAACCACATAACTCATTGCGGGCTTGATTTTCTTCTTCATAACCTTTGCTCAGGAATTCCCAGACTAAAAAGCATTTCAAATGTTATGAAGGAGTGGGTTTCATTGCGGTAGAGGGAGCCTTCTGGCTTAGGGAAAATAGTGACAACACAAGTCATCCTCTGTCCCCTCACAAGGCGCGTTCAGCACAGGACACTGGGGACAGGAAGCCGGGCAGGCGCCAGTGGGCTTGGTCACTGGACCTTTACAGGGCCTGCCTTCATGGCAGGTCGGTTATTTTACAGTGTAAGGATGTCATCTAATTCCCTTGTTGCTTAGTCAGATGCTCCCAAATGCGGATAGCGTCTCTGAAGTTGAGCATTTTATCTTTGTACCTGGTTAAGATTAAACGAGGGTGCTCTTCAACCATGTGGCAGTTACACTCACATTACAGAGCACTGTAACCGTAGTGACATGCTGCCAATACAATTTATAAGTATTATTTAGGGCACAAATTATTTTCCCCTAAATATTCCCATAATCTTTTCTTGAAATGTTAAATAAAAATTACATTCAGTCATCAGATAGCGAGATTTGTGGTAATAAAATTTTAAGACCTTTATATAAAGTCATAGAGTTGTGGTTCCAAAATTAAGTAAGTGTTAAGGAAGATTGTTAAATGGTAATGAAATGGCTGTTGGAGAAACACTTCTGGCCATTACTCTATATAAGAAGTATTCACTTCTTTCTGGTTTCCCTGCTCATATCTGAGTCCGCTTGAATAAGACAGCTCCAATAAGTGAAATGTATTGAACCTAATTGCACACATTACATGCCTAAATCAAGGACTCATAAATATACACAGTCATGACACATGGTGCCATTTGTAAAGTGGGGAGATCGTTTATGAAGCCTCCGTTCGCTCTGTGAACATCGAGGGCTCTCCTAGCCAGCGTCACCGTCTCCAGGTCCAAGGATTGAGCCCTGTTCCTCTAATGCAGTGTCTCATGCTCTAGGAGACGATGTGGACAGATGGCCAGACATTTATGTAATGACAGACATGCAGCAGGGTGTCAAGGAAGGTACAAAGTTGCTCACACTCAGTCTAGCTGTCGAGTGGGTGTTGCTGGTGTAAGCCTCAGAGGAAAGTGGAAATTACCAGGAAAAATTGGGAGTCAGATTTCAGTTAAAGCTTCATCATGTTAAGGATATCATGGGGATGGTTTATAAGAAAAGAACAATTTCTGAGTTAAAGAACCCATCATTGTCAAAGGGTAGCACAGTGGAAGCTGTCTGTAGACTCACGCCTTCACACCTCCCCTCCAGTGTTGATTGATAATGGTGGTCGTCTGCATGGAACATCTCGACTTGCTCAACTCGGCAGAATCTCGGGGCTCAGGGACTACTTGATTTGATTGAAGTCACGTGTCGTTGAGCTTTGTATGTCTGATCACTGGTAATTCTTCTCTCAAGACAAAGCTGTCTTCTTTAAATTTCCTAAAACACAAGTTCCAAGACGCATCGGAGTCATCTGTGGAGCACAGACCCTAGCTGTTCACTCGAGTTAAGGAAGCCCACTGTTGAAAGTCTGGCCTGTGTATTAAAATGCTCTGCGAATCGGGACTTTTTCTTCTGTGTTCACTGTGGTGATTTCAGCACAAGCGCTGAATCAGGTGTGCCGATGGCCGCGTGCTGATCCGAAGCCACGTTACCATGAAGACAGGTCGTTGCTGTATCAGAGCTCAAAGTGGAACTTCGCCTGGAGGTGGTCGTGTCTGTTTGACAGCGTTACCCTCAGTTCCCGTTTTCAGCGACACTGTTGCTTCACCAGTGATTTCCCTGGCAGTCATCAGGAATAAAATGGAAGTGAGCCCATGAAGGGAGGAGGTCCCAGTCATAAATGCTTTCACATCATTTAAGTCACTTCATTAAAAAATTTAAGCCACTGTAGTTGTCATCCTTAAAATTTTCTTCAGGCACGACTGCACTCATTTTAACCCTTTATTGCAAGATGTAGTAAGTTCAGTCTTACTTTTTCAGCTAACGTGAGATTTTTATCTCTTCCAGAAGTCTACATTTGTGAACCGGAGATTTTACAATATGGGAAGTATAGCGCTCAATTTCCAAGAGATTGCTAATTAGTTAGGCTTACATGTTAGGGTTGTTTTCTCTAATAATTAATCTCGTGACCTCTTGGAGTTCCAAACACCATTAACTAAATAAACAGCTTGCTTGCATCATTTCCTACAGCTTTTGGGTTCATATATATGTATAATATCTAACAAAATAGTTACATACTTTAACATTTTTGGAAACTTAGATCCTTTACTCCTAGTAATGTTTATGAAGCCTTGCCATCTCCATCCTATTGCTTTAAGGAACAGGATAATTTATTTAGCTGCTTCTATTCATGTTTAATGCAGGTACCTCAAAATAAACTTAGTTAGATGGATACATAAATAATAATAGGGTAGATTTTTTTTTATATGGGCGGACAGTAAGTTTAAGAACCATAAAGAACCAAATTCTGAAAAGGATGCATGATGATTTCATATCGAATGGTTTCTATGTGTTGGATTTTAGAGATGGCATGGCTTCTGCAATACACGCTGTTGGGAAAAGATAACCTTCAACTAATGAAAATGTCTAATAATTGAGATAATTTTAAATTTAGCATTGAGTGATTTCTAGGACATGTGCTTTTCCTTAATAATTTTAAGGTACTTGGGGAATTAGAATTCTAATGTTTTTTGCTTAAAAAGTGCAGTCGGTTTGCTGCTTTGTTGTTGAGGGTGGCCTGGGATGTAAACAAGCTCCTGTGTCGTCCCCTCAGGTAGAGCACCCGCAGAGGTCTAAAAAGGCTGTCTGGCACAAGCTTCTTTCCAAGCAGAGGAAGAGGGCCGTGGTCGCCTGCTTCCGGATGGCCCCTCTGTACAACCTGCCCAGGTCAGAGCCGCCTCTGTGTATGTCAGAGGGTTCGGTGACGCTTCCTGAGCACGAGTGCGCATGTCCAAGGGGAGGGTGGGAAGAGGTGTCTTCTCTCTTCTTTGCAGTCCTTGCCCTTGCTTGCTGTTCTTTTTTTGGCCTGTCACCTCCTGCAAAGTGGCTCTTAAATGCCGAGGGGATCCCCAGGTGTCAGGCAGGAGCATCACATGCGCTGTTCTTTGGGGCCATTGTCTTTGGTTTGACCCTGGGGTCTCGGCGAATGGCTCTGCACACTACTCACATCGCTGCAGGTGTCTTGTCTGCACACGCTGAGATTTGCAGATGGTTTGCAGGAGGGTTGGTTGCAGGGTGCTCAACCAGGAACCTCACAGTCTTCCTTCCTGCTCAGGATTGTTGTGGGCCTTCGCATTTGAAAGGAAAGCCAGCCCTGCTATCACTGACTTAGGGGATAAAACAAGTTTGAGGGACTCCTCAGATTTCTTGGGGATAGAGCAGGCACCTTGTGAGGAGAGAGGTAACATGGAGCTTTCAGATCGGCTTGGTGACCCCTCGTTTCAGTTCAGCTGCTTCTTGCTTCGCAACAAACGGCCCTTTGCCATCTGAGCTTCACAGAAGTACATCGCCCTGGGTCTGGTCAGCGGGACTCAGCTCTGTGGTTCCTTTTCGGAACGTCTGGCCCGACCCAGGACCCCACGTCCTCCATGGTGCTGCCTCCTAATGTCCAGATGCCTGCTCTCACCCCCCC